>JAPYYZ010000286.1:0-30900 GCA_030522705.1 Eretmocerus eremicus | reverse complement strand
AAATCCAATTTTCAATGCAAATTATGATCAAGAACAAATCGCTTAAGAATTTTTTTGACACCATATATAAAAACAGCTTTTTTTGTGATCTTTCAAACGCTTTTCTCAGGATTCCCGTAGACCCAAGGGTTTTGGAGGCATCACCATTTTTACCCACCTATCTATATTCCATTGCTTATGGGGGCATTGTATGAGATAATTCGAGAATTGTAACCATTTTGTAGAGTCTTATTGGGGATGGAATTTAAAAAGATTTAGTATTGTTTATAATCTTTAGATCTTCCGACCCATCAACGACATTACTTTCCCAACATTTTTGTAAATAATATGATTGATTTAGGCTACAAAATGAACTGAAATTGAATTTGATAATCCCTCTAACATTGGAATTGAGTACGAGAGCATCATTCGAATAATTGTTTTCACTAAAGGTGAAGAAAAGTACGATCAGAAATTATGCTCATGAAGAAATATCGATGGTTGAGTACCAACCTGCATGATTCATGCATTTCTTGTTCTTGTCTGATTTTTCCAATTCGAAGATGATTTGTCAAAAAAACTAGTTAAACATCATTTCTTCGAGAAACTGCAGTCTATTCAAACCAGAAATCGTCACGGATTTGCCTATTTGGAAAACTACGCCGCGCGTTATCAAAAAGGCTGATCCTGCGTGGTTTCGATGGACCGATTTCTACCGAATCGACGTAAACGACTGATTGCGCGGTCGGCTCGCTAAAAAAGATTCGACAAAGGTTTCCCGGAACGATACCACACTCAGATTTAATTTGGGAGGATCGCCCCCGAGAGATTCGCCTCTCTATACAATGTGACGCGTGGCTATTTCAGGGTTTGAATGCGGAGAAGTGAGTCCTCTCGCCACGATCGCATCCATCTGAACGAGTTAGGTCCCTAATCAGAGTCACGTGCGCAGAGATCTCGGAGGAAACGGGGAAATGGCAAGATAGAGAGAGGAGGGCGGACGGAAGGGATTCAGCACGTGCCGGGCGGAGCTTGCAAGCTCGTCAGGAAAACCCATCCAGATTCGTCGTGAGCGATATTGCTGAGGGATTTAGCGACGCGGAGACCCTCTTTGGAGCCATTTCCTTGCACAACAGTCGTCACCTCCACTCGTGCCTCGCAAACTTCCCACAGCCTCGATCTCCTCACCCTCTTGCGATCGCGCACGTGGACATGGACCAAAGGCTCCCGCGTAAATCACGTCGACAAAATTTGTTCACTATCGGAGGTATAAGAGGAGACAGCCAACAGCTATCGCGGGACGAGCTCGAGCATCGTCGGCTCGTTCGGTGGCGTCTCGAGCTTGCGAGGACTCGGGGGGCCGCATGTCGCGCTCGCCGGACTCGCGGGCGGGCAGGCGCGCGCGAAACTGCCCGGTCGGCGTGGACGCCGCTCGTAAACTGCGGCAGCTCGGAGAGGGCCAGCCCCCCGCGGCCCCAGCGTCGTCGCCGAGGCTCGCGCGCGCAGCTCTCACCACTGCTCGTGCGCGCCGCGCAGCAGTCCAGCCGCGCTCGCGGCCAGGACACGAGCCTCCTGCTCGCGAGCGCGGCGGCAAATTTTTCAAAGGAGCGCGCGCCGCGCGTTTTCTGCGCGCCCAGCGTGCACCGGCCTCCGCAAGCCCAAAGTGTACGCACGCTGTGGAGGCGAGCGATACTGGCGCTGTGATCGCGAGCTTTAAGCATCTCGCCCGCATCGACGTCCACGCGAGCGAGCGATCGGCTGGCAGCTGAGCGCTATACTTGCGGCATACGAGCTTTTGTGCCGCGTTGGTTGGCGACGGGAGCGAGGCTTGCACCTTCCGTCCCCGGAGTCGTTCGAGCGATTGATGTATTTTGGATCGAGAGCGGGAGTGCGAACCGAGTCCTATGAAGGTGATCGAGAAGCATTTCGAATTTCAAATTTCCTCACCAATTCCTGTTGTAAAGCTCGCCTGCCATGGTAAACGCGCCAAGAGATTGGAGGAGAATGTGCGCCTTCTTATGCGCACATTTTGCTTGCTTAAAAGATTTTAGTGCGGCGAAATTTTGATTCAAAAGTGTATTGAGACAGCTTCTCGCTAGCCTTGGACAGCACCACATTGAATTTTCCCCTCAATTTAGACGGACCACAACCAAGAGATCTTGTAACGCAATTGAAGAAGTATGATGTTTTATATTGAATCGAAGAATTAAAGTTTAATACGCCGCAATTGTAAAATGAGGTTTAAATCGTTGAGCATTCAGGGGGTTTTCTCGCAGTCATCAAATTCAAAGTATAAAATCATTAGCTTATTATCCACGGCAAAGGGAACCACGAAATTGCCTCAAAACTAATAATTGCAGTCATGTGGTCCAGCGAAGCGCGAAGTTGATCAAACTGTGTGGTTATTAGGAGCAAAACTCTCGAACATCATACATGCTAATTCCGGCTAGCTTGGAGAGGGCAATCAGGTCTGAATTAATCATCAGAGTCCCGCAAATTTTGATCAAGGCTATGGAGAAACCCTGTGGAATCTTTTTCTCAATTCCTCCATCAAGAGAACCTCGGGGGAGTATGTTCGTCATATATACCTCCTTATGAGAGGAAATTATTGGGTACTATCTTAAAGTACATTAGAACGACCAGCGTTGCTGCCAACTTGAGTACAGGGACACTTTGGAGTGCAAACGAGGCGAGGTCTACAATTTCTTGCTCCTAGAACGCATATTTTGTGTATTCTTTATCGCGAAGCTCGCGAAAAGGAGTAAAAAGCTCGATTTCGAAAGATTTAGGGCGATGCTGAATTCTACGGAATTTCAGCAATCTTACATTGTTATGAAAAGGCACATGTAAGGACTCTCATGTGCGAATTCTCACGAGAATGAATTATGATGTTATGACCACCAGCCACGGTCCTATCAACATCGAGTTATAAAGGCACGCACGATACACTTTTCCAATCTTGATATTTCTTGACCTTTGAACACGCCTCACTAGGTTAATATCCGGGAAACTGTGGCTCTAGATACAGCTAGAAAGTAATTAATCTTGCACTCTATGAGGATTAGAATGAGGTAGTGAGATAGTATCAACAATAATTCAAGTGAGTATGATTCATTTTGCTTGTGTCTTGATTATTACAACGGTTCATGATTCATCGAATGGAGGGTTCCTAACCAAAGTGACGTAGAGGGAAAAAGAAGCTCTACTTGATCGACATTCATCATAAATTGATTCAAAATGAAACAAAACAATATTTTGAAAAAGTAAATTGAAGCTAGCCTGCGTATCGGTAGAACAAACCACTGTGTGAAATTTTGAAGCGATCCGTTCAAAGCGCTTGGAGTAATTTGAACTGTAGTGTAATTACAATATATTTGCGCTATAATTCAAATTACTCCAACCGCTTTCAATGGATCACTTCAAAATTTTACACAGTGGTTCGTTCTACCGACACGCAGGGCAGCTTGAATTTACTTTTTCGAATTATTGTTTTGTTTCATTTTGAATCAATAATCAATTTATAAAGAATGTTGGTAAGATAGAGCTTTTACATGACCTCAAGTCCATTTTTCGAATTTTTCCGTAGCCATGATCTCAAAGCTTAGAATCTCTTCCAAAAACAACCGTCGCGGATTTTTTTAACTGAAAACATCCTCCTCAATTCCGTAGATTTTGTGTGTTATACCTGACTCGATGAGAATAATAGTAGCATCAAGATTAAGGTGGATTATTTGGCATTTTCAGAAGTGGACTTGCGTCACTTAGGTCAGGAACCCTCCAAATAATAGGTCATTCGATCACCAAGACTGGTTCACTGCTGTGTTTTATAATCCTCTCAGTGCTATTTTCTCTGAGCCTTCTGATCTCTACTTCACTCTAAATTTGATCAAACGATTTTTCACCCAGATAGGCTGATTTTTGACTCGAGTCTCGTAAAAATGATGCGATCCTCTTTCGACTCGCTTTGGCATGAAGGATGGGAAGGAAATTTCACTCGAAATCGATCACCGAGTCTTCTTTCATTCGAAGCCAACCCAAAACTAGCAGACAGTATCACACCTCAACAATTAACCCTCTACTAGCGTCCCGAGGGTCTTCCAGGATCCACTGCTATAAAAAGAATTTTGGATGTTGCGCCAATAGCCTTTGAATATGGAGCGTCATAGTGATTCTCAAAACTTTCGAGAACTACCTCTCATCAGGTTTGTGATGATCAGTGAACCGTTTAACTCTTTTGCCTTTTTTTTTAATCTGACATCTTCGAAAAAATTAGAAATTCTTCTGGATGCTAGAGGGTTGATATAGAATCAAGATTATCGAGAATGATATATCGTATAAAACAAATGCATTATTAGGTTTGTTGCATGCTCAATATTAATAATGCCTCGCACAATGCTATAGATATATGGTTATCAACAAACATGCAAAATAGATTGCCATCAGCCATCCATCGCACATTTCAAGATCAATTTTAGACTACATGTTGCTGTGCAAAAGAAAGAGTCTAGAATGTATCATCCCCACGATAATGATGTACGGTAATGACGATGTGAAAATTTCCATTGTGCATAAGAGCACTGACCATGATTAGGAAAATAATGCTGATTGCGTCTGAGCATCCAAAGGAAGTAGTATGAATTGCACCCATGCTCATCAAGGGTAAATCGTGAACAGTCACTCATCTTCTAGATGGACACCAATGCTTCATCAGACTCATGTTCAACCACCTGACTCTCGAGAAAGATCACACGGCGAACTTTCCTGACTATATCTATGAAACATGAACAGGGTGCTATCACTGCTGATAGTCAATATCAACTAAATATGTCTGGAGCAGTGTATGCGCAGGGAATAATATTATGCAGTAAACTTTACCTGGCAAATTTTCCTGCGTCTGCAGAATGTTTCTTCTATAGGTCTTGTAAGAGACAGGTGTTAAGGTTCTGAGTTTTTCGTGAACATCTTGATCGGTTCCTCGACTCTTCTATAGGTCTTGTAAGAGACAGGTGTTAAGGTTCTGAGTTTTTCGTGAACATCTTGATCGGTTCCTCGACCTGCTCTATTTTTCAATTCAGACAACCCAAATAATTTTTCATTTTCGGTATCTGCTTACCTGTTGACGAGTCAACACTTCAATTATGAAGTACAATATTTAAAGCGTACATATCAGAATCGTGAAACTCAAAGCTGAAAACTACAAAATTGAGGAAGGTGAACTCGTCAAAATTGAGAAAGAGTTGTGCTGTCTAGAGCAAGAATATTGAACGGCGATGCTTGCAAGTTTTACTGCGAGCAGATAAATAAGGTGTTACTGTTGCGAGTGAGTGAGTGGAAGCTATCATGATCATTTTATGCACGGGCACAAACAACACACATACACGAAGGTGTATGTGAGTTTTTCAGTTCCAAAATAGACTAACAAGGGGAGACCAAGACCTCCGGGTGACCAATCTTCACCAAAATTTTTTTATAGACTTGTACCACCTAGCATATGAAGAATCTACAGTATCTCCATCAGATGGGCACTCTGTTCCAAGATACAGCTATAGACATTAGCATTGCTAGTATATCTATATACATGACCTTTTAACACAGGTCTATATGGGCAATGCTAATGTTTATAGCTGTATGTTGAAACAGAGTGCCCATCTGATGGAGATACTCTAGATTCTTCATATGCTAGGTGGTACGAGTGTGTAAAAAAATTTTGGTGAAGATTGGTCACCCGGAGGTCTTGGCCCCCCCTTGTAAGTCCAAATTTGCTATTAGTAAAGACTTTTATCTACAGCTCTTGAGTAATGTTTCGAAAATGTGTTCAAGATATTTCATCGCGCGAAAAACATTATCAAGATACGAGAAAAATTTTGGCGGAAGGTCTGCTGCCTGATCGGAAAATGCAGGTCGAATTCTGGGGGCGAAAAAAATTACCTACCAAAAAAAAGCACTTACAATTTGTCCACTTTGGAAATGAACAACTCATGTGTCGAGCTGCTGAGGAGATAGATTCCGGGGAATTTACCGATACACAAATCATAGGAAAACCCTTACGCGAGATGAAGTATTGAAAAATATACGTATCAAAGCAGAGGAGACCTTGTCACGGTGTGAATTGAATCAGACCCAGTCGTATAAATTCTGATCATGACGTGTTTTGCTAATCATACACAATATCTCGTATTTTCGTTGACCCCCAAGTTTTTTTCGGAATTTTTCATCGAAATTAGATTTTGTGAGGGTTTGCATCTTGGATCGTAAGTCTTACAACAAATATACTCCCAACTTCGTGTCATGGCATGTTTCGACATTAGATCAAACCTCAGGATTGATTCTTGGGAAATCATAGAGAGTTAGAGATGGAGATGGGGAAAACCTCTACAAAACATCCATAGTAACGTATCTAAGAAGAAATTGGTTGTTACGAGTGACGAATGCGATCTGATACAAAGTAACAGAATCACATTCTTGTCAGATGAGATACAATGCATTTCTCTTAGTCGTGAACTTTAATTATAAGAAACTGATGGAAAAAAAGTATAAAAAATAGATGGAGAAATTACTCAAGGTATTGATTATATTCGATGTTGTTGTAGGAGGTACATTTGAGAGAGAATTTTTCTTGATACGCATAAGCACAGACAGACCTCACAATACAAGCACCCAAGCAGAATGTCGAGGAAGAATTTTGTCCATTCATAGTACACTCCTTCTACATGAATGATCCTAGAAGCGTGTTTTCACGTTTGCTATGCGCGAATCCTCATTTCACACGTTCCTACACTGAATCCTATTATTCTACAAAGATATTGCCGATATATATCATATTTCAAGCTTGCTACTATTGATCTACTCTTTTCCATGCAGAGACCTGAGTATACAAATGCAACAGAGAACTTAGCGAAAAACATGGGATTAACTCTCCCATCATCTGCATGCTGTGCATAAAAGAAACCCTTCCCCGCTTGGATAAATTCCACCTCTTCCTATCCCTCGCTCATTGGTTGTTATACGGAAGCTGTATACCAGGCTTTGACAAGAACCAAGAACAAAACTAAGAGCTAAGAATTCATCCTCATCATGTACTGCATCGTTGAGTTCATGTATCTAACAAAAAGAGAGTGAATTTGATGATGAGAGAGAAGTTTCTAAGGAACCGAATCTCATCTTTTATTTTGTAGATGGAAGCCATGTACCTCAAAAAAACTGCCCAAATTTTTGAAGAAAGATGGAGGGATATTTGGACGCTGAATAGCACTTGCGAGCGCCAAAGCATCTCTAAATAACTAAATAAAATAAAAGAACAAGAGAGAGAGATAATTCGGTGTGCCATAATTGCAGGAAGAATGGATGATTGAGGTCCAAAGTTCATATTTTCTATCACATAATTACAAACACGCCTGTATCTTTTTGAATTCTGTGACACAGGATAGAGTGGCCCAAAAACTGAGAATTTTGAAAAATCGTTACGCTTGAGGTCGGATTTGCTGTCACGTTGCGAGTAAGTATGAACATTTTTTGCCAGATGTCGAGAATTGAGTTCTTCAGGTAGAGCAAGACCAATCAAGTTCCATCAAAAATAGATCAAAAACGCCATTTTAACGTTATTTGCAAAAGAAGACGCTAGGGGGCGGAACTTTGGGGTTAGAATGATGTAATAATTTCCTTCCTTCTGCGATTTCTGTTGCAGAATTTGAAAAACGAGATACCTGGTCTCTAAGCGTCATGAAACTTTCATGAATTCAAAACACCGGACAAGCGTGGAAAATCGACGTCTTTCGGATTTTGCTGATTCTTCTTAAATCCAAGCGTTTAAGAATACTGCTTTCCAATGGACAAAAGCGATTACGGAAAAAATTTACAGGAGACGGTACTTCCGTAATCGGGTTTGGCCATTGGAACGCAGTATTCTTAAAAACTTGGATTTAAGAAAAATGCGTAAATCTGAAAAACGTCGATTTTCCACGCTTGTCCGGTGTTTCAAAGTCATAAAAAGGCCATGACGCTTAGAGACCAAGGTAACTTGTTTTTCGGATTCTATACGAGGAAAATCACAAAAGGAAATAGATGTCTGATAAACACATCATTCCACCTTCAAAGTTCCGCCCCTCAGTAGTCTTCTTCTGTAAAAATCGTCAAAATGGCGCTTACATCTATTTTTATGGAACTTCGTGGCTCATGCTTCACCGAAAGAACTCATTTCTCGTATTCGCCAAAAAAAATTCATACTTTCGAGAATTTTCATTTTTTCGCCCACCCCACCATAATTCTTGACGCATATCTTGAAGAGCTGTTAGGGCTCCTAGCGATCACATAATCTAATTTTCTACAACGAATTCACGTTGGTTGGATGACTTTCAACTATGAACTCCTCGCAGGGTATGAAATTGGGAAGCCTCAAATCTCATCTTTCTTTCTCATAGCGGATTCTTCTGCATACTTAGTGCACGGACCTAGTTCACCAGGAGGCTTAGCCAATTCAACAACCGACATATCTAACGCACGAGGTTCTAAACGAAAGTCTATTTTCTTTCCTTGCTCTCAGAACCTTGCCTTGAACCGAATCAATGTATCTCATCATTAAATAGCCTTCGTTAGCATTCTAATAGAAAAGCCCCGGTAGGTTTTCTAAGCTCTGATATAAAATGCATGGTGCAGATTGAATTTTAGAGATTATCACACGCCGTGGAATATTTGACCAAAGTCATGATTGCTTACCTGAAAGTTGTCGCTCGGACTGCGAACGTGGCTGTTGGCGATTCTGAAATGGAAATGGCACCAGGTTTAGACCATGTCCCTGTAGGACATCAACTATTATCATAATGCATCAATTCTACAGTCGAACTTGTTGACATTTAGCGCACTCAGAATCTTTGGTTCTCGATAGCACACTGAATTTTCCTAGAATCCATATCTAGCTTAATTTCGAACAGTTGATCATAAAATTTCCAGAATTAGCGATCAGATATTTTTACTCAAAAATAGAGGAAAGTCGTTGTGGAATCAGAAAATATGTAATGCGGATAATTCAAGCAAATGCTTCGCGTAGAGGTTTAAAGATGAAAAATTGCTTGAGAATTGGCTATTTCCCTCGATAGATGTCATTTTCTTATCTAATGATATACCTGCACAAAATCATTCGGACAAAAAGTTACAGAAAATGTAGTAGATAATTCTCCAAATCGACATTATTCAATTCCCAAACCGATATTTTTTGAATCGATATTAATCGATTCAAAAAATATTTGTGAAATTTCGTGAAATCATTCGTGAAATTTATTTTCGGGAAATAGGCATTCGTGATAAGTACTATCCGTGAAATTTGATTCGTGAAAAACGACGGATACCTTTTAATCAATACCGATATTAGCATTCGCCTCTCTCAAATAGATCAACTCCTGGCCTCGTCGAGCGAATTACCAGATATTATCACTATCATACTACTTTTGAGAGATCTATTTTGGATACTATTAGAAATTACTCCATAAAAAATCATATGCGCAGAGTCAGCGTTTTCTCTTGAAAAAATAATTCTGGGCTCATAATACTGCATTGTTGCAAGACAGGTGACTCCTTCCGAAGTCCTACCTCGAAAAAGGGTTCATTCTTTACTGAAACCTCCATTGATCTCTCGAATCTCAACTCATGCTCAACTTAAACACAAACGACATGTTGAAATTTGGGAAAAATTTCCTCCAAAGAAGCAACAAAAAGAAAATATTAGCTGGACATCTGCTACTTATTGTTCTTCTTGGTTCCAGAAAATTCAGCCTAGAATGTTCTCTAGTATTGCTGACTTTGTTCTGATATCTTCTGTGTGATTAATCGTCTTTATCTATTAGCACGTTATATAGCTGCAGCAAGGGGCACCATTGCTTGTTGGCCTCGAAAATTCAGAAACATGTCCTTTCTAGGGCCACAAAGCTCAACCAAAACGAGGGACAACTTGAAAACTCGCTACTTCTTCGTCATTTGATGCATTGATCTACAATTTCAAAGATATTTGATGAGGGCTGTTCTAAATCTTTTCAAGAGAACATCTTGATCTGCACTGCGAGAAAAATCACAAAAAATGCCACCGCAACAAATTTGTGAGCATGATGATAATTATTGATAAAATATTCCTCGAAACAGCGCCATATGCGGTGTCTTAGCTTCATAGAAAAAAATAATCGATGTATCCAAAATATTTTGTAATGCAAAGTCATACTCTCAAAGTCAATATTAAGCGAGTGTTGCGTGCAGCGTCGGCGCAAGTGACCACGGCAACGTATACTACTTGCGCCAAGTGGCACAGGCGCCACATAGTCAGGCAAATATACGCTCTCCGGGGTCACCGTGAGCCGTCATCCGATTAATCGACCACAGCCCCACGCCTCAACGCCTCGGCTTTGACGGAGCAGAGTAAGCGCTCAAATACCCGCTCAGGCGGGAGGAAACTCAACGGCTCACCCCATTGATTATTTCAGTCGGCGCGGCGACTGAGAGATGAAATTAGGGGTGTGCAAAAAAGGGCGCAATGCACGCTTGATGATGCTCATGGTATTCTTAAATCAGGGCAGTTTCTCAGAAATCTATATTTGACTTGAGGCATGTTGATAAAAGAGTCGTCATTCATGAAAGTAAGAATGATAAAGAGAAGTTCATCTTCTCCGTTTGACAGACACAAATTCTTGGCAATGTTCTTCTTGTCTCAGTGCTTGTGTAATGAGCGTAGTTTTTAATCGTTTCTTCACTCGAAAAATGAGCGTGTCTCTCTTCGTAAAAACAAAAAGTAGTTTCCTCTAAGCTATCACGTAGGGGTTTTTCATGGGCCTATGAGCGATTATTCTTATATTTACTCCAACCGAAAGTATTTCAGAACTGATTGCAACCGACATTGAAACTATTAGCTTGAACGCATGCGATCAAATATTGGAGACTGCTATAAAGTTCTTGAGATAATTTCTCACCTGTTGACAGTTGATGTTGTTCATAGGGCAGTTAGCATTGTTGTCAAGCATCGGAGCACTAGTACTTTTGGATGCAAGTTCGACGGGGAGGGGTTCGCAGGTTTTAAGCTGCCAACTCGCTGCAGACGGAGAAGCAAGAGGGCGCGCTGCGAGAGCCGCGCTCAGAAGCTCTTCAGAGCTGAATGAATTACTTGCAACTGTTGATGAACCTGCAGATAAATACAAATCTTATCGGTATGATTCAAAATATTTCAATATCACTCCACGTCATTGCGCAGATTTGACGAACAAAACTGACGACAAAACTCGGGAAAAGAAAGCTGACTCAAATGTATGAACTATTGTATCTATCCATAAGAATAGACTAGATCCATTCAAAGGATCTCGATATTCATGCAGAGTTCGAGGAATTTGGTTCAGATTTAGTCAGCAAAGACGAGTACATTTTGTTTTTACCCGCGTATTCGCGGTGAAAGTGACCACACACTTGGGGAGAGTTAACGAGACTTGCACATAACTGCAAACAATATGCAGAAAGAGAAAATTTGATATGACTTCACTCACATTCTCCATCTTTTGTTCCAATTTCTCGGAATGGATTATATTACACATCATCGAGGGATATATTCGCACTGTATAAATCGTTCAGATTGCTATGCGACTGCGAAGCATATATCTCCTTCAGAAAATTTTGTACAGCTCATTATTCCATGAAGTTTACTGAATTCTTTGAAAAATATACGCTATAACGTTGTCATATCACTACGCGCCGAGACTGTCAAGTACGTGTATTAAAACAGTATCAAACCAATCAGGAAATCCAATCAAGATTGGACTGATACTGTTGTTAAGATAGAATCTCCGTATTCTATCTCTGGGATATGACAATTTGAGTATCTTTGGATAGGCGGTCGTGGTGTCTCGGATAAGACTCTTAGCTTCTGTGAAGAAGGACCTGAGTTCCAATCTTCGCGGTTCTTGTGAAAGATCGATCGATTGATCGATCGCTTACTTTTTTCTGAGATCTTTTAACTTTTTATAAATTCCCACGTAACAACGCACCAGTCATAGTGAACAAAATTTGGATTCATTCATTTTCAATTGAACTAACACTGAGACGACGGTGTTAAATTTGTAAATCGGCAATACTGTGTTTGGTCAAGATGATTAAAACTGATCAAATACTTCCCCGACAACGAGAGAAATGGATGAATTCATTATTTGAGCAGGATAACATACTCCCACATCATGGAATAAATACCGTAATGGTAGAAACAATGGATGTCGTCGGATAGTTTCGGAGGTTATCAATTGAATATATCATACGAAAGATGAATAGTTGAAGGTAGAGCAATGGATATAAGTAAAACTCACCAAGATGGAGATCATGAGGTCGTGAGGCCCTAGGTCGTGGTAGGGAATCGTCAAATCCACTGCTGCTGTCCACCCTCTCGGGGCAGTACTCAAGCTCCTCGGCTCTTGTCTGCGTGTGGACGCTTTCGCGTCTTACCCACACGTTGCAATCGTCATTGTGTTTAACTCGAGTTAAATGTGAATTTGAGGATGCTCGACGTATCTGGTCCCATGTTTCTTTCCGATGTGAACATTGTTTAGCTGCTAATGAGTAGGGAACTTTGGGGGGTGTCAGAGCTGTAAATCAGAATAGATTGTCAACCATCAGTATTAGAGACGTGGAAAACGTACTTAAATCATCATCAGATATGTGGGGAACGTATTTCATTCACAGACATGTGGAAGAAACGGAGCAAACGATTTGTGCATTCAGCGATTGTGAGTTTTCTAAAGGCAAGTCTATTGGAATTACATGATTTCAAAATTATGGACTCTCATCACATCTTCTCAGACAGAGTTTTTGTTGTAAGGAACAGACAATAAGCAGACTAGTATTCGATACCTTTGGCTGAACGGCAATCTGTACTCCTGGGAGGGCTGGCAGTCCCAATACCACTCTCCAGTGGAGAAGCACGATCGATTGCATCAGGCGAAAGACTACCCGAAGATATCTCATCCATACTTTGTAGAAGATCTTGGGATGATGAGGAAGATCTGTTGTCATCGTCAACAGTATTTTGGGGCGAAGCTGCGTGGTGGACTATTTCATCTTGAAGTGATCTTAGTTCTGTCGAGAAGTATTCCAATTAAAAATATCTCACGGGGAGAAATATGAAAATGAGCCGTAACTTTGAAACCAACCTTGTTGAGGAAAATCACAGTCACTGACCCATGTAAAACTCGAACTCCTTGATATCACTGGAGAAGTTTGCGTCGCCATTTCTGAGCAAGCTAGGCGATTCATGTGTAGACTGCTAGGATAGCAAGATCCTTTACTTTTTGTCAAACGAGACAGGAGAGTGTGCAAAGATGCAGGCATCTGAAATTCATCAAAATCTTATACAATTTTGTAATTACTAAATTAACATAAAGCTCTCGCGAAAATTTGAATCTCAAATTCAACAAAATAATAATTAATTGCGCTTTCGGATGAGCTTCCTATACTTTCTGAAACTTGGATCCTTTTTATACCACGCGCTCATTGGAATTTTTCCGAAAAATATCTGAAAATTCTCCGTGGAAACTTTTCAGATCATGTACCAGTGTTACGATTAATAACTCAAGCATCTCAAGTCAAAATGAAACTTCTTAGGTTACTCACTGAAGCAGATTTGGAGCATACACTGTCATCACGAAGTTTTTTTTCTTGAACATTACAGCCATCTTGTGTTCTATGAACATCAACCACTATGACATTTCCATCAACCTCGGTAGTTTCTCGTTCTCCGGAGCTGAAGCTGGCAGTGTTGTCCCTTCGATGCCATTCGTCCGATTGAGAATTTCTTATTGTTACTGGACTAGTTTGAATTCTATTCACATCCGACTCGGCTAATCTTTTCGCAGTTACATTCGAACGAGACGTCAGGGCAGATGCAATCTTCCCTCTTTTACCTATCTCAAAATCATTTGCGACTGTTGGAAATATGATGCCCTTTCTCTTGTGGTAATCTCTTTCGATTGAACCCACAGTATCACGTTTGGGGGAAGACGGAACACTGGGAGGAATTGCATCGGGTAATTGATCTCTCCGTCCAGGCAAGCATTTGTGCCTTCTCAACAGCTTGGAGAATGGTGACTTCTTAAGCCCGGTGAGCCGGGCCGGGGCTGACTTCTGCATATCATCCTCCAGAGATTTAGATCGTTCGATCATTTCATAATGATTCGGTTCAAAAATTTCTTCATAATCAGGTTCAATCCCATTCCCAACGGGCTGATAAATATTTTGAGAATCATTGCTCCGCGTGATTCTGTCTTGAAAATGTAATGATTCACAAGAGTCGAGAGTCTCTCTCCGGGTCTCTGATGGTCTAGGTGGTAATCTATTTTTAGGATTTCTTCGCTCATCCTTCAGCCTGACAAGAGCTCTAAGCATTCTTTTGGAACGTGGCATAGGGTCTGTTGATGGTTTTGGAATAGGTTCATTATTAATACGTGGTTCCACGCTATTCTTTGGTAATGTAGAGCAGGCACTGAAACCATTTGGTAGACTAGAACTTTTCTGTTTGGTGAGCATAGGTTTGTTCATTGACTTGGATCTTCCACAAGGACTAGGTTCATCGTAGTCGGAGGTTAAATTATTAGACGAGTTGAGACTTCCAAATAGACTATTATGACTTTTGCGCTGTAAGTAGATCTGATCCCTTGGTTCAGCGTAATCGGAGTCGAGGAACTGTGTCAATTGATTCGATTCTGCGTTGACATCTTCTTGCTTCAAAATGTCAATGAGAGTTTTCTGTTTATCGGAATATATCTTTTGATCAGTAGAACACGTATTTAAGATTCCCAAATCATTCAACAGATCTCTATAAAGACGCTTAGATTCTTCAATCTTAGTTATTTTCCTGGTTCTGGTCAGCTCATTTATTTCACTAGCAATAATATTGTTGAAGTTTGCGAGTATATTTTCTGACCAATCATGGAGAGACTCATTTTTCAAAGGAGTATCTGATTTTACTCCACACACATTGTCACCACCGTTTTCATAATCTGTGAGGGAGCTCTTTCGATCCACGACATCATCAATAAGCGAACTAGAATTGTTTTCTTCGTGGTTGGGTATGACTTTCAGTGTCGATGGGACGGATTCTATGATTTCACCTATCTCATCCTGTGAACAAAAGAGAGCCGTGATCAATTGAAAATGAAACCATTAATGCCAATTTCGTATAGTCGTTTTTATGGAGGAGATTCTATAAAGGATGTTGATGGAATGCAAGAGATTTTGTGATCCTAACGAGTGATTCAATGATTCTGATTGGAGATGGAGAGTACGAGCAGTGAATATTCAAAATAACAATAAGTGATCTGAAGTTACAAGTTTCGCAAAGTCAAACAATAAGCGACGCATTCAAACTCCAATGACAGACAATATACTGATACGTATGGACGAAAAAGAGCTATGAAATAACTAATGCAATTTGTCTCGACTTCCACATGGCCAACCATGAGGTTTGGTTCATTGGATACCCAGATATCATAAAGAATGATAAGGGTAATAGTATGAATCTGGCTTTGTCGCCCATGTTTACTCTGGAAATTGTTGAATCAGGGATGTTCTGATTACCCCTCAGAATTGTGAAGGAGTCACAGTTCCTAATTAATGTTAAGAGGTATCACTTTATTTCTAAATGAATTCTCATTAGGTACGAGCTTCGCTTAAATAATAATATTTGCTCAAGGTGGTACAGGGATTAGGGGCATTCAATCCAAGGTCTATTTCTTGGCTGCATATATGAATTTTTCAGAATCGATTGGAATTCCAAGTTTTTTTGGAAGGAATCTATTGTATCGATATTCACAAGAAATTGCATTCTCGAGGAGGTGGCGGCATCTGTGAAACTCCGGCCGAACTGCGTGGAGCGCATGTACTACACGATCATCTCGCTTTAAAATTTTTCTTCGCTGATGACTTTGAATGCACAATCGAATGGTTTACACACTTTCAAAGTAAAGAGCAAATATGGCGTCATATGATTAGGACTGAGACTTTTGCAGATCTGGATCTCCGCGGATTCTAGGAGAATATTATGGATTTGAGACATTTACTCTTCACCAACTTTGCGTTTTCCCATTATTTTCCCCCACTATCCTCGGATACGGATCTTGCTTCGGATCCGAATCCGCAGATCCGATCTGGATTTGGATCCATATAAGGCAAGGGTCTCCAATCCATATCATAATTCAAAAGATCCGTGAGTTTCCGGACCCGCAAAAGTTCTAGCCCTACAATATAAGCTAACAAACACGATCAACAATTATTTCCAAAATGTTCATTCATTTTGGGAGATGAGAGTGACAATCATCAAAACGATACCGTAGCTGTATCGATCATATTTCCAAATGAATTGATTTCGTAAATAGAATGAGTCACGACATCTCAAAAGACGAAATACTCAAATCTGGGTCAGAGAAATCAAAGCATAAAAAGCTACGGAGTGTTTTGAAGAACTGTTCGATGAATTGACTTTGATTTCATTTTCAAAATCTAATTCTAATTACTCCACACGATAGCTGATACCAGAGTCTTGAAGTGGTCTTGGAGATAAGCTATATAAATATTTCGAGAGATAATTATTCTCAGTGTGCTCTAAGCTCGAAACCTAAGAGAAAAATTTCATGATGAAGCCCAAAAAGTTCCCCAAAAACTTTCACTCACCTACCGAAAAAATACTCAAGATATTCAAAAATATCTTCAAATGGAATATCCCATTAGAATCGGAAATATCAGTAGAGTTATTCCTTGAATTTTAGACCAATTTCAAGATTCTGTGAGAGTGGAATAAGGAAATTCTCAAGATTTTTAGACTACATCTTTAATCATTTCTAAACTACGAGAAGATAAGAATCATCAATTAGTGGTCAATGAAATAACTAATCATTATTGATCTCTTCATTTCATTTTTTCGACAGAGAAATGGCCAATGAACAAAGCAATTATTATCTTGTTTAATATCATTAATTGATATCTTTTTGATTGAAAGGGGGATACTTTTGAGATTTATAATCTTTCATAAAATTGAGTAACACTATTACTGAGCGGTGTTTCCACTACGCGATACCAATTTTCGAATTTTGTTTGACCATACTTATGTCAATGGAAGCCGTCACAGATATTCAATATGAAACAAGACACAAAGCCATGATGGGTGGCCCACCGAAGTAAATACAGGTGGTGATCAATTACGAGAATGCGTTGAAGTCCCGACATCGATGAAAGTCGCAGTAAGACATCACCTGTGAAAAACTCAAGTTGACCCTAAAAATGTTTGTTCTGGCTTCAGAGCTCGAAGTTTCAGATCTAATTGATCTAAATTGAAATTTGCTTAGCTTATCACCAAACTTCTATTATGAACTTTATAATACCCGATATTTTTATCCTGCAAACGCATCAACTCTGAGCAATATCAGTGAAAAAAAGTTCCAAATTTCCACGATTTTTATATTTTTTCGGCCAGTAGCATTGTCTGGAGAAATTATTCGGTCAATACAATGTTATAGTAAGCATATAAGGTTGCAAAATCAAGCGTTTCAGAACCCGTTTTTGTGAGGCTCTTCAAATCATTCCTCGTTTGAAAGGTGAATGTTTTTCTAGGGATCATTTTTGAATGAGTCACCGATGTTCAAAAAAGATGAGAAAATGCGTAATTTAATGAGTATAATCTTGATCTTTCGAAAGTTTCGACTGAGAGCAGATCGCAAGAATCATATATGATGATCATAACGTCCGTCGTAAAGATTCTCCAGGCTTTCAAGAGTAGGAAGTTTTATCTGAAGACTTCAGGGATTTCCGGTTCTCTCGGGTAGTTGGGACGCTGGAGTAAGAGTTGTGGGAATCCCATGTTAATAGGTACATCGATGATTCTAAAAATACCTCTCATTTTTCCGAGCACCTATAGCATGTCATTTGAAAGATTTTTGAGCTCTGATATGAAAATGAACAAATAGTGATGAATGAGAGATGTAGTAATTGACTTCTTCATGGAAATGAATTCTAAAGGTCATTGCCACTTAAGCTTACGGGGAGTGAAATGCTCAATCCCAGGGAGAAAGAAGAGTCTAATGTGGAATCAATGGAGGAATCAAGCCAAGGAAGTAATTGCTTTTCCCCAACCGATCGCGCAGCAACAATTGAGCGCCATACTTTTCGAGGACTTAATCCAAGAATTGTTTGTTTTTTCATATGGAATTAAAAAATCGCGCGCTTCTCTCTGAGGGCCAGTGGAAATTTTAAACCTTGTATACAAATTCTGACAGAGTTTTCAAGTTCTACGAAGTATAAGTCTGTCCCTCAAGACAGCTGGCGCAGAAACTGGCTGAGCAAGTCACATGAGGGGAGGTGTGCGAGAAATGCAGTGAATATGCTCGCAGAGACACGAAAAATTCTTTCGACAAAATCAAGGACGAAGGCCGGCACGAGGCTTGCGTCGCACAATTGTTGCACCAATGCATCACTTTATCGCGTCGTCGCGTTCAATTCGTGAGTTTTGTGTATCGCTCGACCGCGGATATGTAGCTCTTACACTTGCACGAGATACCTGCAGGTGGGTAGAGCTGAAACGACTGGAAAGGTAAATACCTCTCGCGAGCAGAGGATTATCTGTGCTGTGTAAAGTGAGCCCAAACGATACGACTTATCCTAAGCTGACTCCATTCATGCAACCAAAAGATGCTTGCGTGGGCACGAATAGATCCTTTCTTGGCGGTTGTTATCAACGCTAAGATTTTTGCTGTCTCGAACTTTTCTCGTACGGTCGCGTCGAGGAGAAATTTTAGAATTCCGTGCATGAATTTTCTGATAAAACTGCTGGTGGCATTCTTTGGGCAATTCAAATGGATCCTTTACAAGATCGTGAAGACACAGAGGATCGAGAATTTTCAAGATCCACGTATTTCTAGATAATACTGTTCAATGTCTAAAAAAAAGTTTGGCATTCATCTTGATAGCTATGCGATGAAGAGACATTGTCGTGTATACATTTTTTGTTTCTACCCTTTCTTTCTCGCAATGCATTATTTCGACGAGCCGGTCTATAATCACATGTGACATTTTCATAAACACTCGACTCAATTTTTTGGAGGAAAAATTTTTTTTATCATCATTGCAAAAGTATACAGTTTCCAAATGACGTAGATCTAGGATACACAGTTTCAGTTTCGTGAAAATTCGGAGTTGAAGCCACGATTGGGAAACCAAAAATACGCCAGAGGACCGGTGGTCACACTGTTGGCTTTTTTCCCCTACCAGTGGTGACACATAATCCGCTACACGAAGGAAATCTTTCTTCCAAGGAATTTAGAAAGAGTCCTGGCCTTCACTCGTTTCAAACAGTTGTGCATACATAAATTTGATCAAAATGTTTTTACGACAATATGTTGAATGACTCGAGAAAGATTTTGGAAAATATATGAATCGAAGTAATGGACTGCGACTGTCATAGAACAGCTGATACCAAGTTTCGATTAAATCATGACTCAAAGGTTCACGCGGATCAATCAAATGAAAGTTAAGTACACGGTATCGCTCTTTGCGGATGTAGACGATTGAGAGCTCTAGTGATATGCGACAAGCGCAAATACGTTAAAATAGCTCTTGTCTACTAACTGGCATCGAGATTTACGAGATACACGCTGGGACAAGCGTTCGGTATCGAGAGGGCGGCTCTAAATGTTTTCGCGGACAAGGCACAAGAGCACGCCTCTCTCATATACGTCCGCGTGTTCGAGTTTCGATGCGCTCTCTAACGACGTACTCCGCACCATCAACCATTTTTCATTTTCAATCTAAAACTCGTAAATATTGTTCGGTTCATGATTCAATGCTCAAACGGACAGCTATATCATTACTGTATCCCACAAGAATATGGGCTATGGATATTTTGTAATAATTTCAATCATCAAAGTAATTACCATGCTCACTGGCCGCCGAGTAAAACTTGGTAGTTTTTTTTCGAGTATGAATCCTCGATCTTGAAGCGAGCTTATTCGCAAGAATGAAGTTCTTGTAGTTCTGCGCCGTGAGATTTTGAGAGAAGAGCTATTGTGATGTTGCTCATGCTCCTACGTTTATATGAGTGGAAAATGTGCCTCTTCATCATGAAAAATACGCTGCTAAAAGAAGTTAGTCATCAAAATAAGACAGTCAAGAGGGTAGCCACGGGTCAGCTTGATAAAGATGGTGTTGGGATCAGAATTGGAGCTGCTCATCCCTTTAATTGAAAACCGAATTTCTAATTTATCATTTTTTGTATGGAAAATTTTGGCTGGATCCGCGCCTGCTTGGGATAAATTTCGAAACAAACAAGGAGGTGTCAAAGAATATCAAGAGATGCTATACAATACATATTACATTAGAGCTACGAGAAGCTCTGCATTTTTTCAAGGAACAGTGACGCGTTTCCAAAAGTTGCCAATCCTGTTTTGTCAAAACGATATAGCTCGGCGATTTGTTCGAGTTCTACGTATCCAAGCTTTTTAGGAGATCTTGAAGTGAGCTAAAATGAGCCAAGGTAAGTTGGAAAATATTGAGGGACGTCCGAGGTGGAGCTGCCACAAGCTTCGATGGGCCTACATTGTTATATGTCTCTTAACTGTTTTTCCATACAAAAAGCAGAAAATTAGGAATTTGGCTCACATCTGAAGAAAGTAGCAGCTCTGATTCAGATGCCAACGAAATTTTCATCAGTTTCGCCAGTGGAAAAACGCCACAGAGCGTCAATCCGTTTGCTTCGACCACTTTCTGCCTTGTCAATTTTAGCAATTATGGAAGATCAAAACTCTTATTAAACAAGCTCGGCACGATATCAGATCGATTTTCGATCATCATCATAATCACTGGATAGTTTTATGGCAATAGAACATAACTCACATGCTTATTCGAGTGAAGACTGGTTTGATGATGCTAATTCTTAAAAATCATCAGAACAATATACTAGCATTTGAAAATTCATTCATTTGCGCGAGGCTCATTCTTGTCCGAAAGCAACACAGGCAGTCCCGGATGCCACATCACGGAGAAATCAAAGGAAGAGTGACGTAATACCGAGAAGGTATCGCAGATCACAGGATACTTCAATTATTTCATCGCCTTGTGCAAGTAGAGAATCGAGCCAGGACAAAGTCGCTGTGCACTCGGAGGCAATAACAACAACAACAGCAATATCGCGGGGCGTCGTCGTTTGTTAGTCCTGCACGCCGCTGAATTATCCGCGCAGGACGTGCGAGCGCACGCACACTGAGGTAACGGTGCCCGCAGCTATGCCAACGATGACATAACGTTACAGCACGCAGCTTCGGCTTGTATTGCCCGGGCACTTAGGCAGTCTCTCAAATTGCACAGCACATACATCCGCGGCGATTTCGCTGGCTTTTGTTGCGACCGATGACAGCGAGGAACTCGCGCGAGGACGTGTAGCTTGCGTCCTATTACGTCCCTAGGTGGAGTGGCCTGGCTCATGACTTAGTCATCTTGCGATAGGTTTCGCGCGAACTCTATGGTGTGACAGGAAGCACGGGATGCGTGAGCGGCCGACGAATAGGCAAAACGAGTGAGTAATGCAGTGAGGCTGCGCTTAGCTGTGAGATTATTCGTCGGTGAGATCCTTCAGGACATTCAAACATCTAGGACTTCATTCCGTTCGCCCTATTATAATCAATCGAAAGATTCATTTTATCGTACGAAATCCGAGAATGGCGCCAAGTCTTCTAAGAATCGTCCTACATCGAAATCAGATTCGAATCCGCGGAGTTGGAATGAAACTTGAGATCGTGAATCATGAAATCAGAGCTATACATATATGAAGTGAGCATCTTCCAGAAGTACAAATCTTGCATCTTTGCTCATATTGTCATTTGGCCCTCAGCAAAAGTTTGCCAAAAGCGATCAGCACGATCTGTAGAATCACATGGCGGAAAGTATGCAGGAATATAGGAACAGAACGGGATCGTGAAGAGAAGCAAAAGAAAGAAGGAGAGCCGCCGAGGAATGACCACAATTACGATTCCGTTGCGTTCCCGCTAGTTAATGTCCGAAGCGCGCATGCGGCACGTTTTGTTATTCACTTAGCACTTGGTCACAGCTTGAGCGTTGTGTAGCTCTCTCTTACTACGCCTCTAACAGCGATGTGAAAGGCACGAATGCCGGTTTTGAGTGAAATTGAACAGGTATGTGTACTTTTTCAATTTTCATGAGCTAATTACTCAGGTCCGCACGACTGACATCCAAAACGTAGTCTTACGGAATACACACCCTGAATGGCTTTGTAAACAATTTCTCAGTTCTCATTCAATGAATTCTCAGAAGAGAAATCATTTAGAAGATGCCATTGATTTTGATCATGGTTTTGAGATGTGTATTCCATAATGGTCGAGAATGGTAGTGCAACATTCCAAGTCCATATCCGTAATGAACTAATTTCCTCGTCAGCATCAACGTACAATTGATTTGAGCAAAATCGAATCTATAGATTTATAAACTGGACAATTGGTGACTATCAGATACACAGAGGTTATCCGATTTCATCATTTTATCGAAAATAAGATTTCATTTACTATAGGTAGAACTTGCGCTACATAATTTGGAATTTTTTTTCATACAAAATCATTCGATGAAATCAGAGTCCACAAATTTATGAAATCACTATCTTTGGAAGATGGAGATGCATGCTGATATGCTGTGATCCTTGGAGTTCTGACATCGACTCAGATGCATTTGTGGATATTAGTGATGCAGTGATGTGTATGAAGACATGGGAAGGTAACAGGACTGTATCAGACATGTGCATATCCGTAAGCAAGCGATAAGCGCTTTGCAGAAATGCATCTATATGCAAACTTATTTGAAATCTTTATTGCTCATCATATCATCATCATAAATTGTAACGCTGCCGAGATATTCCGATGGATTCTTGGGTTGGCTACAACAACGGTGTAATCAACCATGCCATCTTATTCCACTTTTATTTCCCTGGCCCCCTTATTTGATGATACCTCTGACCTAGATCGTACTATAAGGGTTGGGCAAAGGACATACATACTACATAAAAGAATACAGATGTATGACGTGAATGCAACAAAATGCGTCCTTGTTCTGACAAAATGCCGATTCTCTTCGTGAGCTTCCAACGAGGTCATTCATGTGATACACCTCCAAAATAGCATAAAATGTACACGAAAATCTCTTCAATCTCAACTGGATACTCAGAAAACTTGATACTTTCCTCATGTCATGAGTGTCAGGCTTGTGAATACCAGCTGAACATCTTGGACTCGACTGCGGATATTCGAGATTCTGAGCTGAAAATGTCCGAGAAACTACTTGGCGCAAACCACGATCAACAATAAATACTCACACGAAAAGATTCAAGAGTTCAATATCTATCAGTGATCAGCTTAACATTGTTGCCAAAAATTTGGTTAGGAATTTTTCAACTTCAGGACAAACGTGAGAACGATGAACACTCCAATCTTATCCGAAGAGCTCTCAAATCTCAACTTCGGTTCAATTTTGCCACACTTCGGCTAGTTCTTTACGCTATTTCAAATTCAAATGAGCCATTCTACAAGATTTGATACTACTGTAAATGGTAAGATTGTTAGTGTAAAGACATGATCAAGAAACTTGAGCAAAGTTGGTGAAATTGAGAAAGAATGATCTATTAAAAACATAGAATCGAATATAGGTATAAATCAGATGGGTGGTTCTATATTACACAAGGCAGCAAACAACTCGAGAATGACACCCTGCTAGGTAGTCCTCCTCAACAGAAAGGGAATGTGGCGCAGAAGCGCATAATACAACATTGAATTTTGTATAAGTGCCTATATATTCAAGGCTCGTCAATGAGGGTGGCTTAATTCCATGGGCTGGTCAACTTGGGGCAGAATGCCATAATTTTGATCTTTCTGTACTCTTATACATCCAACACTAGTATCAAACGCAGCTGTAGGACCAGACTGACGCAGAAGCAAGAATTTTCTATGGGGCCATATGCTTTTATCGCGACTTTGACTCGTCGACCCCTTGGTGAGGCGAAGGCATTTGACACACCGGATGTGCGCGGTAGCCCCTTAGTGCCATACGCTCTTTCTTCCTTTCTCACTCTCATCTCCCTTACTTTTTTCTCTGACGCTTCGTATGCACCATGTGGCCACCCACAAGTCCACAATCTCTCTTCACTAATTTACGCATAAACGTTCGAGCGTAGACGTTTATGGGATTGGAATGAACCTATGAGTGTACGTCTCTTGGAGATGAAATACTAATCGTAATATATATGATCTGTATTACCTTTATGCATAGAGCAGACTCGTGCTATGAATCGCATAAGCTATGGATCGTGCATACGGTTGGCACCAAGTTTGATACTATATACCTAGAGACGTGGTTGAAGCACTGCTCATGGTAAAAAAGATAAATGAAGCCTATCGGCATGGTACATCAGACAGCTGTTCCCAAGAGAAGAGATTTTTGGGGGTGCTTATACGTGGCGAGAGAATACCGCTGCACTCAAGCCTACGATTTTCTAGGGATCGAATGAAGATGGATCAGATACCGGCTTTCCTGACTGTCAGATTTTGAGCTCCCTCGTCTGAAACACGTAGATGGAGACAGACTCCGGAGAATAATCGCAGAATTTCATTCCTCAAATTTTGTCATGTCTCTTCGTTGTCCGAGTTTTAGCGAAAAACGAGAATAGATACAAATATCAACGCCAACAAATACCCGTGCGTTGAACGCAAAGAAGTTATTCATACTAGTTATACCTGTATTGCACTTATCTCAATGAGTTGGATCAAAACAGAAGCGATCGAGTCAACGAATCTTTGTTGAGATCCCAACTTGAACTCCACAACGTAGCATTTGACTTGAGCTGGAAGAATGTTAGAAAGAGCTGACGACAACTTGACAAGGAATATACATAAGATATACAAAATGGCACTATATTACTTATAGTTCCCTCGAAAGCTGTTTCTACTCAGGTCGAAGCTGCATTGTTATTATTTCCAAATGAAGCCATAGAAGTTTCCAACTGCTCAAATGTTGGCCCAAATTGTTGAGGCGACCGAGAAAATAATGAATTACCTTTTAATTTAAGTTAAAGTAGTTCAAGTTACATTTCAGGTGCTTTTTTAGAATTGAAATTGGTCTAACCGTTTTGGAGTTATCATCAAAATACGCGTACAATGTTTCGTATCTTGATTGTTGGGCTAAACTACAATTATGGGCCAACCAGGAGCGAAAAAAATTTTTTCGGACAAAAACTTACGGAAATATCTTCTTCTAACACTCCTAATCGAAAAAAACATCTCAAATTTGGCGTGGAATCCCTCCCTTACAAGATGAGAAAATTTTGAAGTTGACTGATGGTGAGTCAAACATGGCTTCAAAACGCGTCATTCCATTTGGAAAATCAGGAAATGCTCTTCTAAAAGAAAAGAATACTTTTTTCAACCGAGTAGGAATCAGCCGGGAAGTACTCAAAGTGAAAGTTGGGAAGAATAATAAGTTTCGTAGTTCTATAGCAAGTGAATAAGTTAAGATTTGCCAATCGCTTAATACATAAAATCTAAAAATTCCAAGATCGTCTAAAGATTCTAAGATAGTAATCTTCAGAATACCTCCAAATAATATTCTTAGTTTTCCAAAGATAATTTCATTGCGAGTTTGTTGCCATAATCGAGATTAGCATATTTGTATACGTTGCATCAAATACTAACTTAGTATGTCAGGATGCTGAATTAGACAAGCTCAGGCTCTAGAATTCCCACTCTGTCAGCATCAAGTTCGTCACATTAGTTGCCGACGTTTGGCGTTGATGATATATGGTTACCACGGCTTATGAGTACGAATCTTAGCTCCTTATCTTCACCACGAATCTTCTCTCTAACAAGCTTGTATTCTTATCATTTATCACGATCTTGAAGAATGGAGAATTCACGTCATTCGTTATCCTCCAGCAATTCACCTTTTTTGTGAAAAAAAAAAAAGATGAGACACTCATTATGCGAAGTCACGAGTCATCCAAAAACCTTGACCCAACTCCACCTTGTCACAAGCTTCGAGCGTCACGTCACTCTCCTCTCGGTTCGCTCTTTTTCCCTCGCGACTTCTCTCCCATACTCGTCGTTGGTGATATAAAACAGCTCTGTCAAGTTTGAATGCGCGCGTGAGCATCCGACAGGGAAATGTATCGTTACCGCGGATCCGCAATCACAGTGCGTATCGGTGCCTGATCAATATTTTCACTTGATTCTGTTGTGACTGTAACTGGAATGTTGTTTGTACCAACACGCGAAAAAGAACGAGTACCGCAAGAGGAGAAGATTCTTCTCAACAATAAGAGAACTTTCAATAATTTGTAAATTTGTTTTGGAGATTTAATCATCTTGCCATTCATAAAAAAACGCACAAAACCCAAATAACAGGATCAGGGACCTTAAAAATCGACTCTCTCGTCGGTAAGAATTAAATCTATGGAATGAAGGCAGCAAGAGATCTGGAAAATATCATCAGTTCTTACAGAAGACGGACCAAGCCCGAGTAAACAGGTCTCAAATGAAAATGCTACTAGTTTACAGTAATAAATTAATCGCACGGCTACTGTCCATTATTAAGGGTATAATGAGTGATATCGAATGGCTAAGATTTTTATCTCAAAATCAAATTACCTATGACACTTATGATTCAGGAAATCAAATGGGTTCTTGGACTCAAAAAAATATCACGAATGTCTTTGATGTATAAAAAGCCGAATCTGTTATTCGCAAATCATCAAGTCCGGTGCTGGACTAATGAACAGTTGAAAAGTATTCACAACTACTCAACGCCCAGGAGGAGTTCGTTAGATTGGTCCCTGGTGGTCTCATAAGTTCATCATAGACTAACTTTGACTTTTCAAAGTCAAAATTTGTCGTTCTCGATTTTGTTTCCAACGCCTCAGAATCCAGGGCACTCCTGCGACAAATGGGTAAGCAGTAAGTAGATGCTAACAAACGTGAAAATATTGCACGCAGATGATCCGACGAGCGTCTTTACTCGGAGGCTCAGATGTTAAGGAACAAAGAGAGTATGATAAGCGCATAGCTGTGTAATGCACGCAACGAACGCGCAGCATTTTCGTAATGTAATACGAAGTACTCAGAGTGGTGGGATTTTCATACTCAGCACACTTATCGCGGCGTTGAACTTTGCTCTCTCGTATACGCGCAAACCGCCCGCAGCGCACCGCAGCGGCAGCTGACACCTCGTCACGAGAGATACGCACGCTAGGTCCACGAGTTGCAGAGCAGCACTATGTCTATTCAACTTGCGATGACATTATAAATTTATGAGCAAGACAAGCACTGACACGCCGCGGAGAATACCACATATTGTACCCTACTTCGCTTCGAAATTTATTGGGATCTTTTTGACTCTCCGGAAGTTACGGTGGAAGATCCTGGAAGATTTTTCAATAAGTTGATGGTTCGGTAAGAAAACAGATTTATTCTAGGGTTTGTTGTCCGATCTCAAACAGTAGGTTCATTTGGCAGAAATGTGTGAATACTCTTATATCATCCTTGCACTTTACACTATGTTGAAACTTGAAGTTTTATCGATCTTTGAGTACTTACAACTTTAAGATAATTAAACTATTACTGACAGATACGAACTTACATGTTACGAATTACATAAAAAAAAAATAAAAAAAAACACAATAATCGAGCCCAGACGAGGTCGTAGCATCGTTTTGGCTCTTGTCAAGACATTTGGATAAGTGAAATCATACGCACTGAATAACTGTAATCCAATACTGGGCGTTTGGAGAGATGGAGAGTGGGCATAATTGCGATCGATAGGAGAGATTTCAAAGGGCTTGTTACATTTTGGATTTAATTCGGCTGAGTTTTTGAGCATCTTTCAAATTGATGCACCTTCTTGTCGCGGTTGGTGTGTATTAACTCAGAAATTAACCTTTTTTGAAATTAGGTTCCCGATCTAGGGTTCGGGTTTCATTCCATTTGGAATCATGATGAGTTTTTTATCTGCAGACTGAAGTAATTGGCTGTTTGTTCTTAATGGTCTTGTGTTCATTGATTCTAATAGAAAGAGCCCTTTATGTCTCTCCCAAATAAACAGCGGGTCAGCAGCTATCATACTCAAACTTATATACTACGTCAGTATTTTCAAATTTGTCGAGCTTATTTTTACCTAGTCAGATTATATGGTATTGAAATTCTTTGGGATCTTTGGTAGTGCATACATATGATGTTCTTTGAACAAGGCTTTACACTTTTTGAAAAATCTATTTCATAAGGAAAACACACTTTGGGCTCATTTGACTGTGTGTTATTGTTAAGGATACAGTCTGTTGCTCTTTTTTGGTGTTGGAGTCTGATCTTGATGAATTTTCCTACGAAACCCGGTAGATATTCTTTATCTGTGAGGATCTTGTCAACCTTTTTGATATTTTGGTTACGAAATCTTTGGTAGGGTAAAAGTATAGGTCAGACAATCAAATTGAAGATTACGTTTTCCTTCAAGTCCCGGGTTTTGTCTGTAGAAAAACCAATCCTGATGAGTTCCACAAAAGAAATGGTCCAAACGTCGAAATGAATACGTTTCAAATAAAAGGAGCTTACTGGAATTTTTTAATTCCACCTCAAGTCCTTAAAGATTCATGATAACTCCAAGTTTCGACGCAATGCAGGTTTATTGTCAAAGAGACCTCTCAATTTTCGTTGAAATATTTGACGTGATTATCTGTTGAGTCTCGAGCTGTCGCGACACTGGAATGAATTCCTTTGGGAATACGCTGCTAAAAGAAATTAGCTGAATGCTTCCTAATGTCAAAATGGTCACGAAATGCACTCTACGTGCATACTATTCAAGTCAAATGACTCAACATCATTCAATCATGAAAGATCATTCATGCATCCTTCATACACTGTAAAAGAGAGGTCAATAAGGATAGAAACACCAACAAGATGAACAACCAAGGAATGATAGATTATGATGAAGACGTTCAAAAAGAGTTGAGCAGGTGATAAGTGAGTGATAAAAAATTACTAACAGAGATGTTTGTCTGGTCGGGCCAATTTTATTCCATCATACGTAAGTGTAAACGATTTCTCCCAAATATTTCGGTCAGTCTTCTTGAAACCCATGCCTTACATATGATGTCTATTTGAAAGAATGCTTTAAAGAATCCTGTAATTAGTTTCCGACTTGAGATCTCTTCCTGTTCCGATGTAAAATTGTGCTAAAAATCCATGTCTTATATATCTCTCCTAAATGATGCTTCAAAGACCTGACAGGAATCGCATACAGGTATTTCTCACCCCTCTATCGATTACTTGATTGGAAACTCCGATTGAAATTAGTGAAATGAGATTGCTCATGCGTAATCAAAGAAAACTGGCGAAAATCAAAATTCCGTACAACCCATAGCTAGAGGCTTGAAAATATTTCAATTTGATCATTTTCAGATCTGAATGGCTCAAGAAGCTAATTCTGAAAGCTCATATTTTGGTATATAAGACATGAAGTTCTTAAGAAATCTCTCAATTGAACAGAGAAGAACCACAAGTCAAAATAAATTCGATGTAAGGAGCTGAAGCATTGATAGGCTCATTTCTAAATAACTTTTCCCAGAGGATAGACCAAACTGTTACGGGGAAACCGTTCACGAAAGCTAGCGACATTCACGCACAATCTGGGACACACAGGGAGGGACACCATAAGTTCGCAGTGATTTTGTCAAGGGATTTGAGTTAAAAACGGAAGTTACAATCAATTGATCTTGGCGCCAGGAGGACAAAGATACAAATTCCATAAGGATAAGAAGTGTTATGGAGGGGAAAGGATACACTGAGAAAAACGAAGGAAAAATGTGCTATCCCGAATGCATCAACGCTCCTTCTTTGAGAAAGCAAAATTGAGGAGCAACAAGAAATTGGGCGAGGAAGATTCACCAAATTTTGAATCACCATGGAAAAAAGATCCGCAAGATCAAGATATCCCTGAGAATTTCTGAGGAAGATCTGGCCTTTTACATTACGTCTGCACCTTCAAAGCTCGAGCAGGAAGAACTTCTCATCTGACATAACGCAGTCCAAATATGATGCCAGGCACTCGCACAGGCCTTACGTTCGACATGTAACTGAACTCATCTATTCTGAAAGCAAGTGCGAGAGAACTAGCTCGGGTAAGCCTACATTCCAAAAAATTCCTTGCCATCTTTCGAGAACGAGTAGCTCGTGCAGGCCAGTGTATACACATGGGCGTATATTTAGGATACTATCGCAAACTGAAACTGGAATGTCGGTGGAACGGCTGTAAACGGTATGCAACCTCGGCTTGGTACGGATCACGCCTAGGGAAGTATATTCATAGACGGGTAACGTGTGTATCGTGTGTTCGGGGTAACGCGAGATGTAGATTTCGGTGGGTTTGATGTGAGATCGATGACAGAGTCGGGTTTGCGGTTGTTCAATATTGATCGGCAGAGGATTTACACAACGATGCGACCATGGCGAAATGAGTTTCAAACATCGCGTTCAAATTAACAAATTTTGCTGCTTTAGAGAACCAGTTGCTAGAATCAATCATAAAATAACCGAAAAATTTCTTCTCCATTTCAGTTCCACTCCCATGCAAACTATACATATTCGAGATGTATTGATTCCAAAATAGATTCTCGGTGCACGGCTTAGATGGGATTGCCTGGAAACTGGAGATTCAGATGGTGGTGCATAGAAATTTCCCTCATCATCATCAAAGTATAATGACGCACTTGGAACGATGTCGATCAGAATGGTCTCGGAAACAACTGACAACTTCAAGGGTCTCCTATGATGTATTATTCACTATCGCGATATCCAATTTTTTCGTAACATCGATTGTTTTTTTGAGCATTATATTTTT
>JAPYYZ010000285.1:0-23317 GCA_030522705.1 Eretmocerus eremicus | reverse complement strand
GATCACGGATTTGGCCAAAACTCTGGGAATCATCTTGTTTCAGTGAGAAATGAAGATATCCCAGAGGGTTTAGACCAATAGGCCCTCTGTTCCGAGATACAGTCATGGACACTAGCGTTGCCCAAATAGGCCCGTATTAAAAAACCACATATATAGGTATACTAGCGATGCTAATGTCCATAGCTGTATCTCGGAACAGAGAGCCTATTAGCATAAACCCTCTGGGATATCTTCATTTCTCACCAAAACAAAATGATTCCCAGAGTTTTGGCCAAATCCGTGATCCACAAGGTTGGTCCTCTACTTGTGAGTCTAAAAAATGTATGTTTGGGATGAAATGTTCGGACCTTTCATATCTTTTGGGAAAAAGATAAAATTCCAGTTAATTTGATTTTATCATGCGTCCTGTTTATCTGTTGTTTGAATCCATCAATAAAACGCAATATGACCATTATTCCTGAACAATCATATCAAGGCAAGGCCTAAACAAAGCTAGATGAATTAAAAAGTAAGCTTGCGTATTTATGCCTACATTTATAACTAAAATTAACAAGCAAATAGTTGTAATAACTTGTTTCACATTTGTTTCTCTTGCATTATTTGTAATGCATCTCGCCCTCCACTATCTCGAAACCCTAAGCTTACGGAGACAAAACAATGGCGAATTTGGAATCAGCGGCCACGAAAACCTTTCAGAGAGCAGAGCCAGAGAGCATAGTCACCAATCAAAATTTCACCGGTTGTTCTGTAACTATGATTTTGAAACACCAAATTGACTTCTGCAAAAGGATACCTCAAAGGTGATTTCCTGGATATTGGACTGAACATGTTTTGAGCTCAAAAAACATTGGAAAATTCTCCCAACTTCATGGATTCGTAAGACTTTCGTGGCTTTTAATAAACCCATTTGCTGAACAAAATAATACATGCACGTATCTTTTTCTACATCAAAAATTACGTCTGTTCATTATCGTCAAAATCTGGCTGTCCTGTCCTTGTGAGACCCAAATTAAATTTGTCGCATAGCGAACAATTGATCGGCAATTCTCAACTCGATATCGCTCCACACAACATCATTCACCGCGTCCACACGAAGATCTTCAATTCCTCTCGATTGCTCATTAGCATGGAAACACGAGATTCGCATCGCTGAATGGCTGCCGCGCCGAGCGGCTCGCGAGTCTCTCGAGATTCGCATATCGGATTGGACGTTCACCGGGGACGTTTGGCGATAGCGGAGTAAGCGCGAAGGCTGAAGCCTGGCAATTTGGACGATGGGGTCGAGAGCGTGGTGAGCTTGCGGCGCGCTGAAAGCTTCATTAAAAACGCCACTTTCCGCTGCTTCCTCTCCGCGCGCTTTGCGAGCTCGGCAAGTGCAGAGCAAGAGATAGTGGAGCTTTGGGTGAAAAGAACAAGGTGATTTACGTCGAGTGTGCTCTCGAGCGCTCGCTCACAGAAGCGGGTGCGCAGCACGAGGAAGCTCTCGTCAAATTGCATATCAAGGAGCGAGCAGAGCGCGAGCTGCGCGCCGCGAGCTTGAGCAAGGGCTCGAGAGAGCAGAGCTGGCAGACTTATGTCAATTTAATCGAATTCGCTGGGGAATAATAGCCCGGCGCATCCGCTCGCGCGCTCGAGCAGCTGTACTTCAGCGGCCGTAACTCGATTAAGACCCACTGCCGAGGGAGAGAGAGCCGAGCTTTCGCGCAGCGGGTCTCGTCCGCAGCCAACAGACAGCCCGAGAGAGTGGACTGGAGTGCGGAGAGTCGAGTGGAGAGCGGACTGCAGCCGAGCCTCGGACGAGATGGTCGAAAAAGCCATCGTCCCTCCCGCCAAATCGGATGAATTTGCAAATTCGTCGGAGCCCGGGCTCCTCTCTCGCGCACTCGACTCTCGCAGTCACTCGAGCGCGGATTCGAGCCCGGCCGTGTTTGCTGCGCTTTTATCGCGGCTCCGGCCGCAAGCTCTTCGTATGTGTGCTCGCAAGTTCTCCGTCAACACACACACACGGGCGCAAGTGCCGAGTGGCCAATTCGGAGTCTGCGGCCGAGTTGCGAAACAGTCCGCGAATCGATCAGAGCCGCGGCTCTCAAGTTGTCGCAGCGCGCGAGAATCGTCGTCGCTCTTCTTCGGCCACCCAAGCGCCACTCGAGCTACGCCCGCTCGCCGCGATTGCCCCCGAGCGAGCGAAACTTGCGCCGCGGATCTCCCCTCGCTCTCGGCCATAACGTTTTGTCGCCCCGTATACTGGGCACCTGGACCCCCGAGCGACTCGTGTGTGGGTGTGTGCGTACGCGCCGAGCTTTTCGACAATGTCTGGCTAGCGCGCCGCGGGGGATTTACGAGTTTATTGGATTTCACGATATGTACTTTTCGCGCCGCTGGAAACATTTTTCGCGAGATATCAGAGAGCGGCCGGCTATACAGCGGCCCGAAATCGCTCTCGCTCGGCCGTTGCCCGATGATTGGATATTTCTCGGATTCCTCGATTTTTACGCGACAGCCAGCGAAACGCGCATTTTTTTCAAAAATTCCGTTCTCCGTGATTTATTGAGCGCTCCCATCTCCCCTAGAGTGCGGCTATCTACTGAAACGAGGACAATCCTTCACGCTACACAACAGCGATATACGCGGCCTACGAGCGGTGGTGCAACTTTGCTCTCGTCAACTTTCTCGAATGAGGCTGCGAGAGGGGTATTATTCTCTTTGAGTTTCACTGAGCGCCGCGGAGAGCAAGTTTCCTTTGTCCGGGGGGATATTTTCATGAAGAAATTCTCAAAAGCGAACGAGTGCAGGCGCGGGATGCTTATCCAATTCGCCGCGAACGCGTAATTATTCTAATTGAATCGCTCGCTCGGCGCGAAGGGGGCCGGAAGGGGAAGGGGAGCTTGAGCGGGCTTACTTTTGCCCGACAGCGCGCCTGACACGGGAACTACGCGGGGCTAAAGCCGACCGAATCTGCAAAGTTCCCGGAGCAGATGCAAGATAATCCTCGCGAAATAAAGTTTATCTGGCGCCCACAAAAGCCCATCTCCTCAATAATGCGAAAACTCCTCGCGGCGCGGCTGTCGCCCTCGCGACTCGCTCCAACCCTCGCTCCCGCGGCTTTACATAGCTATATAAGTCGCGCCGCACCTGATCTCGCGCTCTCGGAAATCGCGAGCAAAGAAAATCCCCATCCGCCGTCTTCGCGATTTCGCCGACTAAACACTCGAGACTCTGGCGCTTATCGGCGCGAAATTCGCTCCCTTTCATTCGGCCCGCGCTCGAGCTTGCAAGCTCCCGTCGTTGCGCTGTACGTATAGTCGCGAGGCCCGCGGCGGAGTAATTTCGAGGATTGGCCGAGAAGACGCGCTGTCGAACGGCGCGATATCGGCTCTCCGCGGGCGAATGGGAGGGTACGCGGAATCGGGTCACGGCACCACGTAGGTATATAGAATAAGGGCGAGGCGAGCGAGGAAGGAAGTTCGGGTGGATAAGTAGGCGTTGGCTTTGTGTTGGCAGCTCGTCGTTCGACTGGAACTCGCCGCCGTACGACATCCCGGACATGTTCGCGAAGCCCGGCACGCCGTGCAACGACTACATCGGCTACTGCGACGTCTTCCAGAAGTGCAGGGAGGTTGATCCCAGCGGGCCCCTCGCCACCCTGAGAAAGCTCCTGCTGTCCGACGAGAACCTCGCCTCGTTCAGGAGGTGGCTGTACGAGCACTGGTACGTGACGAGCCTCCTCGTCCTCGGCGTCTTCTCCGTCCTGGTGAGTTGTCCTGATTGATGATACACGCGGCCGATTTCGCGTCCCGTTGCCCTCGCTATACCCCAACTCGACTCCCGCGAGGCGCCATGAAATATTTTCGATTACCAAGCAGTCCTCGGCCGCTCTGGCGCGTCTACCTCCCCAGAGTCTTCGTGAACTGCTGCTGCGGAAGCGTCTTTGGACTCGAGTTTGCAACGTAGCTAGTGATCCATCTCGAAGGTAAGACGACCGCAACATCCGTGCCTTGGATCGAGACCGCTGTCGGGAGTTCTGCCTCGTGTCTCGAGGCATTGATCCTCGCTCGAGATGATGAATTATTCCGACAACGAGTCGCTTCCTCTGGCCGGCGTTGTGATCGTCTCCTCGGACCAGTGTAGGGGAGTGCAAAGTCAGACAATGAAATAATTTCGATTCGGGTGATACATAATTGTAATGCAGTTTCAGAGGAGAGGCCGCAAGGAGAAATGTAATGACGTTAAAGCCCACTGCAATAGTAAGTTTGTCTATGAATCAAGAGACGTAGCGCAGAGCTGAGAGTAAATGTAAATTGTACAAAGCTGCTCAGAGGTGCTTGAACAAGCGTTTGCTCAACTCATTATAGTCTCGTGAACGTACTCCCTTGTCCTCCCGGCACAATCTGTAATAATAATACAAGTTCTTGAATGGTCCCGAGTACGACACTCCAAAAGATGCTATAGATCCTCGTTACACTGCTGCAAAGAGTAGTTCAGGTAAGTATTATGGAGACTCATCTTGAAAGAAGTACATAAAGGAGAATCTCCCTCTTCAAACTTTCATATTCAGACGGTAAATTGAGGAAAGACCACTTGCGTGGGAAATCGTTGCTATCTCCCCCTAACCGCAAGACTCAGATTGTTATGGCTGAAATTTTCCATCTTTTAAAATTGTTCAAGTATATTTTACCCATCTCATAACGAGAATGAACTTCTGATACTTGAGCTTCCTTGCGTCATTATTGAGAGCCCCCTTTGAATTTCCTTTATCATTCGATTCATAATCATTATTTCAAGCAACTCATTTGCGCATCTTACCAGAGATTGAGCTATATAGCGAGTATAAGAGCTCAATTAGAGCAATTATGAAAGAGAATTACGGCCATTAATTAAATCTCAGGAAATTCCTTTTCTCTCTCGCGTAAGTAGGTCAAGTGATGACCCGAAAACTAGAAGCCTCGGAGGCAAGATGCTTGTTCCACAACTGGTCGAATTCTGAATGTCTTGCTTTCTCAATTTCTAATGTATAGGTATATATATATTGGAGTAGGCTTGATTCCATTCCCAAATTTATGTGTAGTATTTGAGAGACTAGTGCTGTCACACTGTATTCAATCGAAAATGTCATCACATATTCAGATCATCTTCCTTCCTGCAAGACCCCGATCCGCGGCAGCTCGATCCTGTAAGATGTATATTCTCTTCTTCACAATATTTCTTGAGAAGATGAACATTTCGACTAATTTATTCTCTCCAAGTCATGATTCCAAGTACGTACCGTGATCAACCAATGATTATTATCGAGATGAACAACAAGTGCCTCGTTGTAAGTTCTGATAGATTGACTCGCATCTTTGTTTCTTTCAACAACAGAGTAGTTTATTCTGTATCATCTTTGTCTTGATCATCATACATGGCAGTTTAATAAGATTGATATACGGCAAATTGTGCAGGAGAGACTTGTCAGCGGACTCTTTTTTGATAGTTGGGAACACAATGGATATATAAGAAGAATAAAGAGCTCAACAAAGAGCCATTTTATTGATATGTATTGCTATGAAAATAATGAACAGCAAACCCCATAATCCACTCTCGGTTCAGCCTACAGATTTTCTGTATCTTGCTTGAAGGTTAGATTGTCATTTTTCGCATCTTCAATGGTCGGGTATATTTTCTGATTCTCAACATTTTCTCATCAGAAAATTATTCTTGGAACATGCATCTCATAACCCAGTTCCTGGAGTATTACCTCAGTATACGCTGGACTTTTCTTCAAATAGTCGAATCCTTATAGTCGATCTGTGACATTGAGATGAATATGCTATTAATTTGCACTGTCTGCTGCGAGAACTTTCCGTTGCAATTCGAAACCCTCCCCATTGTCAGCCCATCCAAAAGCATAACATGAAAAATTTGGAAATTTTGAATCATAGAAATGAGTTGTTCAAGATCAAATTGAACTAACAATAAGTCCAATTCTAGAAAGTGGAAAAAATGAGACTCGTAGCTTCTCTCAAACTTCTGAATAAGGAGAATGACTGCGCATGAAAATTTTTCTTTCATCTTTGAGGTGTTACGTAGCTTAAAAAATTATTCGTAGACGTTGTCGATACTTTGTTTTATAATAATGAATAAACTCACACAGGGAGGACTAGAAGTCCGGATTCTTGCATACTCGTACTACCGCGAATTTGAAGAATCCCATGCATCTCCGTCAAATGAGCCTTCTGTGTTCCGAGATAGAGCTGTGAGTATAGCATTGCTATTATACCTACATATACGACTTTTTAACTCGGGCCTATATGGGCAATGCTAACGTAGTATTTGTCTGTACCTCCAAATGCAGGACCCATTTGACAGAGATACTTTGGATTCTTCATCCACTAGGTGATATTAGACTGCGAAAAAAATTCTGGTAGAGATTGGTAACCCGGACACCTAGTCTTCCACTCGTTAGTCCTCTTTCATTCTGGACAACTAAAATATTGTTGGAGATGTTTGAGAATAGTTGTCCAATAATATATCTCAAATTTCACCGATATAAGCGCATAGCATGAGCAAAAAAGGCTACAAAAGTAGTGTTCTTCCCTGCGGTATGTATTTCGAAAGTCCCATTTGGATGCTTAACCATTTGCTCGATGACCGAAAAAAATTAAGCTCTGCTCAAAATGCACTCTCAAACTACGGCAACTCTTTCTTCCAAGCATCTCGATTCACCCAGCGTCGCCCAATTCCTTACAAAATCGAGACAGCCTTCAATAGCCCCATAAATCGAAACTCCGCGCTCGGTTTCGCGCGAGCGTTGCGTGACTGCGCGCCTCAAATTGGTCCAATCAAGTCTGAATAACGTGAAATTGCGGTCTCCGCGGAGTCTCATCGATATGTCGCGCGCGGATAATGCTCCCGCGGTATATATACAGCACCGAGCGGCGAACTCGAGCGCGTCTCGTTCTAAGAGCGTGTCTCATCTCGGCCCCCGCGAGAGGAAGCGCATCCGCAGCCGCGCCGAAGAGGCGCGCGAGCAAGACGGCGAGAGAAAGAGAAACGAGCGGAGCTCGCCGGGGAGCCGTCGATGCCGAAATTTCAGGGATCGCTCGGCTTCCCCGCTCGTACGTGACGCGAGCTCGCAAGATCTCTCCTCTTGAGCCCTCCGCGCGCTAGATCGCGCGGCCTCCGACGGCTGCACTCCTTCCTCAATTTGCCGTAAAATCCGACTGACCCGCGCTCCTCTCGAGCGCTCGTGCCATCTGGACGTCATCAGCCCCCCTCCTCGTAAAGCACCCCTAGCTGTTCGCTCGATTCAGGCACGAGTTGCGCTGCGTACACGATGCTATCGCTTGCGAGCGCGCAAGAAGCCGCCACCCCCGTGCATCGTCGACGACCTATACAGGAGGTACGAACTTTGATTCGCAGGCGATCAGCGTGAAGCTGCTGAGCGGCAGGCGGCCGGGCAAGAAGCTCAAGTCGGTGACGATAATTCACAGCTCGACGACGGAGACGGTGCGGCTGCCGCCCGAGGGCGCCGAGGGCGTGACGGTGCACCCGCCCGCGGTCAGGGCCAAGCTGCCCCTTAACAAGAAGGTGCGCGAGAAGAGGCGCAGGACCAAGCGCAAGAAGGACGCCGCCCACGACAAGGCTGCCAAGGTGAGAGACGGAAATCGCAAACCTCCCCCCTTTCAACCCCTTGGCAATTTCCGTCCCGTGCATCCCCGACGAGATGCTTCTTTTGCCGGCGACGGGCTGCCGTGTCGCGAGCGACGACGACGACAACCCGATTGCGTCTCATCGCCAGTCGCTACTCGCTCCATTTAATTAGTTCGGCGACGCCCCGCGAGCATCGGCTACCTCTTTTTTTTTCTCTCTCCCGGTTCATTCTTTTTTCTCGGCTCCAGCCGCACGCCGCGTTACGCTCGAGTGCGCCGATAGGCAGGCCGGTGGTGCATAAACCGCTCGGTTTTATCGGATACTCGCGGCGATCGATTTCCCTGCCCTCTTGCAAGCAAGCGCCCACCGATATTGGAGATCGCCTTTATTAATTATCGCATTCCTCGATTCGACGAAATGAGAATCAATTTGAGCTATCAGATTTTTTGCCTCGCCATGTTCCGCCTCGTGTCTTCTCCGATTTATTATATGAAATTCTCAACGCAATTTTTGATCTTTACAGTACTATGGAGCCTGAAAAATTTGACAAAGGCGAGAGATTTCGTTGAACAATTAGATAGAAGCGATTGCAAGCGGATTGAATACTCGAAGATGTCCACTCTTATAATAATCATCCTCGACTGCTTTGACTCGGAGAAATGCATCATATTGGATTTTAGGACAATTTTCGAATATCAAAATGTTTTTGGGAAATCTTTGAGAATTTTTGAATTCCGTCGGAGTGAGTACAGTGATTTTTTCTGCAAAAGTAGAATGAATCGACCTCAGTGAGAAAGCGCATGCCAGAATTGGTAATGCGTAGCAACCGAAATTAATGAGCAAGAATTTACCAAGCCTGAAAATTGTAGAACAATTTGAGAATTCTGTTTCATTCGAGTCAATTCCACCAAAATCCTCTTTTCATGAGACAGTTTCCGTTATTCGTGACACTCGAAATCAACTCTTAATTGCGATTGGCGGTCTCACTATTCATCCAACAATGACAATCGAAAGCCGATTGTCCGAAAATTGCGCAAAACAAAGAAGAGCAGGGGTTAATCGGGATCATATGTGCACCAAAAATATTTGCGAGTTTCAGCTTATTGGTGCAGTCCTCCGTGAGCGAGGCGCACAGAGTACGCCGACGGGAACTGGAAAAACGCTCGGATACGTTTGATAAGCGTAACAACGCGATATAAGTGCAAATCGTGCGGTCGTATCAGTGCGTGGCCTGTCTATCCCGTTTCACAAGCACGCACGCGTTCAGCCGTGAATTTTTTTCATTCCTCCCTCTCTCTCTTCTCTCGCAGCGGCGCGACGGCCCAATTGAAAACGCCCAATCAGAGATACAAAGCTCGAGCTCGGCTGCCGGGGCGTCGATTGAATCGAACCCTCCGCTGCTGGCGCGCAGATCAAACAGCTTTCAGGGATTCGCGTTCGCGCTTGATCGGTCCGTTCGCCTTTCGCCGGCCCGATTTACCCGTAATCGCGTGGCATAAATCCTCTGCCTCGCTCGTCTGGAATCTGCCGCTCCCTCCCTCCGCGATACACCGACGGCTGGAATCGCATACCTCGCCTCTCTCTCGACGAAATAGCTCCTGAAATCTCTCCTCCAGCCCCTTTCCCAACCTCCTCGCATACCTCTAGAGCCCACGAGCACACGGGGATTTTTCTAAATTCTTGCCTCCGCAGACGAAGCGAAAACGAGTGGCCACGGCGCAGAGCAACCCGACCTCGCCAGCCACCCAGGCAACTCAAGTAACGGCGACCTCGGCTACCGCGACCACGACGGCGACGACGGCGGCTCCCGCGAACGCGGCTGCGGCCTCGCAGGAGGACAACTCGCGCAAGAGATTCTCTTCCTCCGCGGTCGAGGTACCTGCGGACTCTACCAAGCAGCAGCAGCAGCAACAGGCCCTGAAGCGTCCGGCCAAGGACAAGCCCGGGGCCTCGCTGGCCCAGGATCCGGGAAAGAGAAAAGCCTCGCTGGGGGGCGCTGCTGGCCAGTCCCAATCACAGGCCCAGCAGCAGCGCAAGTCCAAGAAGGAGGTGATCGACTACTCGGCCGACAAGGGCGACGCTCAGGCGACAAAGAATGCCTCGGCAGCGGTCCAACAGCAGCAGGCTAACGTTGCTCAGGTTCAGGCCCAGCAGCAGCAGCAGCAACCGGCGATGGTGATGAGCAGCTCGGGCGCCGATCCGAAGAGCAAGGTGCGTTCGTGGCTGCTGGCGACGTCGCACGGGCCCCTCGCCGCCCTCCCCAAGAGCAAGTCCAGCCCGATGAACCTGCAGGCCAACCCCATTGCGGCGCTCAATGCCAGGCTGTCGGTACCCAATAACCGCACCTCCGGCACCAAGTGAGTTTCTTTTCTTTTACCTCGATTTGAGCTTGAATAACGGATCGGGTGTCTTGCGATCGCTCTTCAAGCTGATGTTGCTTAGTAGAGAAATTCGTTGCGAATTCGATGAGAACAACGTTCCGGGTGGGTGGTGCCCCCGCCCCCCCTCCGAATAGAGAATGGGGGTTATTTGTTCCACCGATATTCATTGCATGCACCTAACTTTCTTCTATTACTATGATGAATTATTGTACTATTCATTATACCACCTCAAACGAATTAAGACGGGAGAAATTCTTAAGTGGCAGTGCGAACTTATTGGAAATTTTTCTGGTTCGGTTCAACCTTCTACTGATCATGGAAAGCTTCGGAGATCTTGAAAAGTTCGAAATCAATAAAGGACATGTAAAAGACGATGAGATTTTGCTGGGCTGGTGACAGGAAATATCCGAGTTTAATTCCGTAGTGATCGTAAGAGTTGGAGTGACCACATCAGTCAGATAGGGGTAACCGTGCTCGTAGTAGCTATTAAAGTGGTAGTCATAATGGTTCTTAGAGCGATGACCGTCGTCGTATATGGGATAGGTCAAAGTGACCTCATCGGCTACTAGAGCGATACCCGTGGTAGTAGTGAAGAACAGTGAGACCTCAAAGGTCATGATAACGGTGACCGTAATTGTCGTGGAGGTCAGAGTGACCGCAGTAGTTATGAGAGCGGTGACCGTGATCATCTGGAAGGTATGAGTGGCCGTAATAGTTACGGTAACTAGGTATGTTTAAATTAAAGTTCAGAATAATCGTAGTGGTCATAATAACGGTGACCGTAGTAATCAAGAAAGTGATGACAGTAGTCTTATTGGAGTCAAACCTTTATTCTGTTTTACGATAACGGTCTTCGCTTCCACGACCGCTCGGTCACTCTGGCCTTCATTCCGACCACAGTCGTCGCTCCCGTGACCATTTCGGTTACCCTGCCTTAACCACGACTATGGTCACCTTTCCCGTGGCCACCAAGGTCGCGTTGACCTTCATCACGAATAGTCACCATTCTCATGACCAGTGTGGTCATTCTGACACAGTCATAACTCTGACCTTCACTACGACTACAATCACCGCCCCTGTGGTCACTATGATCACCATGGCCACTACGGACACCGTTCACATGGCCATTGCCACTACTTTAACCTCTACTCCAAGTATGGTCATTGTTTTCTTGAACACTGGAAACACTCTGACCTCTACTACAGCTATGGTGACGACTCAGATCCACCCCGTAACCTTTCCAGTAGCGTTTGAGATGTCCTCTGTTCCTTTCGAGTTATTAAAAGTTTGATGATCCGTAGAAGGTTGTTTGGATTGAATCTTACAGATAATCTTACTGGTGGTACTCAGGTTTGTTTTGCAATAACTGTAGGTGATGTCAAAGACTGTAACGTCAAGTATCTCTGCTGAAAATGTGTAGCATCCATTAGAATCTTTACTAACCGTGGAATGACAAACCACCAAGATCAGAGATACACAAAATTTTGCTTAATTTATTTCACGTCATTTTTTATCAATCTTGATTCTTTCTCAGCTCTACAAATTTATATTTAGATCTAGAAATCAACTGAATGTAATTCAGTGAATGAGTTCACTAAAACAACGGTGATTTGTCAACTGGAGGAACCTTTGTTCGTCAGTACACTCAAACTTTCTAAACAAAGTCGGCGAAGAGAAGTTTTCGGCTTTCCCGGCGCGTCTGTCGAGGAAAATATTTTTCTCCGCTGGAAAACTTGGACGAGAGCTAGACGTGAGAGAGTCTGTTGGCCGAAATCCCACTCATGCCCGCTCGGGCTAGCGGAGTCGGTGCGGCGCCAAATGACCGAATCATATTTCAGCTCTCGCGCGGGCAAGCCTTGAAACACACTCGTAGGGGCAATAACTCTTGCTGAGAGAAAAGTTCTAGCTCGCGTTTGCTCTCGCACTCTCTCTCTCTCTTTCTCTCGCGAAATTTATTGAAGATTAATCGTTCTGGAAAGAGCTCAATTACGTGTTTTTCGCAGCTGCACATTGAACTCAAGCTTGATCCTTTCAAAGTGTCGGCTATTAGACGCCCTGACTAACGCCCGGCCATCAATTGTTAGAGAGGTGACCAGACAGTCCGAGTTCGTTACCACAACGGAATCTCCACTAACTGCCTTTGCACCCATACACCGTTTCACCTTCGCAATAACGAATTACCGTCTACTCCCTCCCACGAACGTATCCATAATCATCAAAGACTACGATCCCGGAGGGCTGGGAGATTGCACGCATCCGAACAATAAAACAGGGGAGCCTCTCAAACGGCCCGCCAAGCAATTCGAATGCAAACTCCCGATCTCCTCTGCGCTCGTTGAATCGCAAAGTAGACAGACTCGCTACCTCGAAAAATCCCTCCCCGCGCGATTCAATTTTCCATTCCGCCGGCGCGACCGGCACTCACACGCGCTCGCCTCGTGTTGCAGGCAAGTGAGCCTGCGGAAGCTGACGGGCTGCAGCAAGTCTCGCAGCGCTACCAACCTGACGCGCAGCGACAGCACGACCGCGGCCGCCGGCAGCTGCGGCCTCCTCCAGCCGTCCGCCCCGAACGCGATCGCCACCACCGCCACCACCGCCGCCGCCACCACCACCAGCGGCACCGCCAACGCCACCGCCAACGCCGCCTCGCCGGGGGTAGAAGCCGCGGCCGCCGGCGCCAAGAACGAGAGGGTGAGGCTGCAGGTGGTCTACAAGCCGCCCTTCAAGTTCACCGTGAGGCTGCGCAGGGCCGACAAGGTCGGCGCCCAGCTCGCCCAGCAGCAGCAGCAGCAGCAGAGGCCGAGGGCCGGGGTGCTGGTGAGGACGATCGCGGAGAGGGGCGAGAAGGGCGCGGGCGGCAAGGGCTTGGCGAGGAAGAGGGCCGAGGAGAGGAAGAGGAGCAAGGGCCCGAGGTCGGCCAGGGCGTCGAGCAAGCTCAGCCAGGCGTCGTGCATCGCCGAGCCGGCCAACTCGGACCTGCACACCGTCCCCTCCGACCTCGAGGTGCTCCTCTCCGAGAGCGAGTTTCTCTTCAACGACTCGTGATACTCACTCGCAGGCACACAGGTACTCCTGCCCTTCCCTCTGGGCCAACGCCCTTTCCCTTGGCAGGCTGACGTCGCTAGAGGACCTCGGCGCAAGAAATTTTGAAAACTCATCGACCTGCAGTAGTAGTTGGAATAGTATGTATACATTGTAAGAAAGCAAAAACTGCCCCATTGCGGGCTCGCGAGAGCGCCGCGCCGAATATTGAGTCGAACTACTGAAACTGAGACTCATTCGTGCACTTGCGAGTACATAGTATACATAGGAGAAAGAGGGAGCCTCGATGCCTCTGTAAATACTTGTAGTTCATCCTGCTGTGATTGTATCCTACGAGCTGCGCGCTTCCTGGAATAACTTTTTCAATACGTTCCTCGTGCCAGACAAGATGATTGAGAGCGATAAAGAGCAGCAGCGGCATGCACTTGGGAGCTCGAGAGCTCGCGCGACTCGACGTCGACTCTCGCGTCGCTCGTGTTCGTCAAATTTGAAGGGAGGAGAGGCAGGCGCAATAGCACCTAGTCCTCGCTCGAGCATCGTCTCGTCCACGAGATGCAGCCTAGAGCCAGACGCGATCAACTTTCTGCCGCAGTGCTCCGTCGCCTTACGTACTTACATTATTAACAGTACTTAAGTCCTTCTACCCCACTTATACCGATCAGATTTTATTGCTCTCTAGATATGATTTTACAATAGTTTATATAGACGATTTGTAGATTACTCTGCTGTTTTATAATCCGCGAAATAATCTTGCGACCTAAATTGGACTCTTATAATATCTCTTCTTAAACATCCTGACTGAGCCCAATACTCTCATTCTTTATTGCCTCTTGAGCTTACGACTCGTGGAAAACATATCAAATTATAAGAAAATTCCTCATGAGTCTCGGTTCGAGTCGACCCTATTCATACAGTGAGTATAGCATAAATTTCTATGCCATAATTTTTTGAGACCCAAATTTTTTGGATGCCGTCAACCGGGGCTATTTTGTTCCACTCTTATTTTACCCCCAAGTTTGAATAGATTCATTCTAGAGCCTCTTGTGTGGGCTAATTTCAGAAGTCAAGTAAAAAATTTCAGAATGAGCCCCCTAAGAATATTCTAAGATAAATTTTAGCAAAGTCAAGAAACCAGAATACGAGTGGACCAAAGTTACCCCGGTGACCAAAGTAGCCCAGGTTTACGGTATCTCACAACGAGTGAGAATTCATTTTAAGAACCCCTTACCGAGTTTTATGAGATATGGAGTTGAATTGTCTGGATTTCAACTTTTATATTACTCAGAAGCCTTCAATTTCTGTTCAAAGTCTCGTCACTCTTTCTAATCCGGTAAAGTCACTCAGAAACTTTCTCAAAAAGTATTGAACATTTTCGCAAGTGGAAATTCGAGGTATTGCATCGAAATACCTCGTTCTTCGACAATATTCTGACTTCAACTCTGTGAGAAAATTGATTGAATTCACGAATACGGGATCATCGTATGAAAATACTCACAAAATCGAACAAAAAGGAGAGATATTGATCAAATCTTGACCGTGACTATGATGAACTTATTACTGAGATTTGTTTTATTTAATATCTGTACCTGGATAAACGGACGAGCTGCAAATATATCTTAGTAAACTATGTAATAGAATTGGACATGAGATAAAAGTACAGACCAGTGGTAATTGCACGAGACTATGCAATGTTTCCAATCATCGTTTGCTGTCATCGTGGGTCATGTGATGTGAGTTACAAGAGAGGAATTGCTGAATGGACGAAATTGGGGACACTTTATTCTGCTTCATGCTTCTCATCACTCAGTAATACTGCATTCTATTAGGAATTCTTGCTATAAGACCCGAAGTTTTCTCACAGCATGATCATTTTAGAAAATTTCATAACCCTTGCGAAATCATTTGGGTTTCTGAGAAATTTATCTCGAATCCTAAGTATAATCCATTTTGATTACAAAATCATTCATTACATGGGTAAAGTCAATCAAAGATTTGATATTGCTTTTGCCGCTTATTGTCTCATTCAATAATCAGCTTGAAGACGTAAATACGACTAGGATTTTTTGTAAGTATTAGAAAAATCCACATTACGTGGAAATTGAAAAATAAAATTACTTTCAACTCTTGACTGTCATTCTAGAAAGAGCACGCACGCGATTCTCTATCAATTTATCATTTCATTGATTGCTGTTGAATCATCACGCGTCCGTTTCTCATGAAAACTCTTGAAGACTTCTTAGTTACTTTAAGGTATCAATACGTACTGCCTGAGGGGAGTTGTTTATAAATTTTCCCGTATTTATAAATATTATTCGTAACATAGGCTATCAATCAGTGCAATCATAATCTTCAATTTTGTGAACTCGGCTGTCACACCTCATTTTATTTTCTCATCAGCAAATATTTGATATTCTGTAAATTTGAGGAAATTCAAGTGACTCATGTAGATAATCCAGCCTGAATAACATTCATCCATCCAATCTCAGTTTCCCCCTTGAACGATCTCCGCTTGATTTCGTATTCCCAACGCTATAAAAACGCTCGCGAAAAATATGCATAAGGATGTATATGACTGTATCGTGCGAGAGACAGTCGCGTCCGCGCGAAAACGCTTAAGTGCGTCCTCTCGCGCAATCGTTGTTCCTGTATGGGTAAAAATTTGAAAAAAAAAAGGTGAAACGAGGCTCGCTCGGAGCCGCAGCGCGCCATCGCAGCTCTCGCATGTAAATATGCGCAAACTAAATGTAATTTGAATATAAAGCAAGGGGATATACGCGCGAGTGGGTCGTATAGGGGGTCGGTATACTCGCCGAGTGTATAGAGGTGTGAGAGCCATTGACGCGAGACGATATGCGCCCGTGAGCCAAGCGCGACTCTGACATTTGCATAATTTGTCCCGGGCTCCCGAGATACCGATATTTTCGTGATTCTACGTGTAAATATATAAAAGTTTATCAAATCTCGCGGAGTACCAGTGCTCGGTTTTACGATGCGAAGATTAGGAATATTAGAATAGCGCTATTGTAATCGGTCGCGTTGAGGAATTCGATGGTTCTGGAGTCATATCCATTTATAATCTTCAAAGCATTTACATTGCCCTATCTCATATCAATGCTTCTGCTTTAATACAATCGAATCCATTTTGCGAGATTATTTGATCCGGAACTAACTTTTTTATTTTATTACTATTTAATTTTTAGTTTTACAGCTGCGCCTGGCAATGCGATAGCTTGCAACTTCACTGTATTCAATTAACCATATCAGTCGTCATCGTTATCACGATCGCTCTAGCATTATGTGCTTTATTGTTACGATGTGATGATTGTCTCATTATTTATAAGATGAGATTATCTCATTATTAATTATGCGATGATAGAATTCATCGCAAATCCTTTTGTTATCGCCTGTGTATCGTAGATGCTGCGAAGTACTGAAAAACTTTTCAATTTCACTTTCGTAATTATTGTGCCCGCAATAGTGTGGAAACTCGAAACAGTAGGAATATTGTCCTCAAAAGCCTCGGGGTATTGATTTTCTGTATCTAAACAAATTTTAAACTATGTTGTAGGTGACGCTGGGTCTCTCGCGTTGGGTTTATCAAGCGCTCTCGAGTTTTCACACCTCTTTGACTTTGTGCGCCCTTATGAGCTGTCGAGAGGAGATTACGTTGGGTGAAAGTGTAAAGTTCCTTTGAAGAGGTCATTCTGGCCGGTGTATAATCGACTGTTCCAGACTTCACATTTAGAGTCCCCAGTACTGCCCAGCTCCGATGCAAGGCATCGTAAAATAATTGCGAAAGCTCTTGTTTTGAGCGTTTGATATATTCACTTTTGGAGGGTAAAATTGCGTAGATGACTGAAAAGTTTGTTAAAATCTCACGGGTGGTTTCGTCGAATGAGATGTATACGAGTTAGTTTATCGTTTTTAATTGATGATGTATACATCGAGAAATATTTGTGACGTATTCCATCATGGAATCTCTGAGAGGCACTTACTGTAACAAGGAAGGTTATTGTTGTTGTTCATGCAAAAAAAATGATAGTAGTTAGATAGCCTAGAGTGTGTTTATTCCAATTAAATGAGAATTATATTCGAAAATATGGATCTGAGCAAAACTTTTAAGAGTACCTAAAAATGCTTCAGACTCTCTTAGGATTCCCTCGGCATTGCTGAGTAGTAAATTCATCTTACTGTACAAAAATAAACTGTAAAAAATTGTCTTCCACTCGATAATTTATGTACGTATGAAAATGATGGTAAGATTTTATTAAACTATTTGGTTGAATTGCTAAAGTTTTTTGAACGAATGGACGAATTCTGAATTGAATATGACTCAAGGATGATTTTGATTGGGAATAGATAGGAAAATATATGTGATGAAACTCAAGTCTTGCTTATGACTCGAGATGATGGATTTGTTATTCCAGATGTTTTGAATAATTCTCATACCGTTGGCTCCTAGTTAATTTTCTAAAGTTCCCCACATACCTTGGAGACTATGCATGCATCCCATTTTATCTTTAGGAAATTTGTCTTTCCCTGAATTCGTATGATTGATGATATGATATCAATTGAAATCATGAACATTCATGGTGGCTACTGTATTTTTACACGAAACTTTTGTGTAAATATCGTTAACGATGGCTGTAACATTCCGATACTATGTATATACTGAAGTACTAATAAATTCTAGATGAACTATATTGTTCAGTCACCCATTATTTTCATAGTATCCAACTTATTCCTGTAAATGCAATAAATCAAAACATATCCAAAGTACCTCGGATTCTATTCAACCGACTGAAATCTTGGAGGGCTTGCCTTCAAAGATTATCTGCGCTCTCTTAAAGTACAAAATAAATCATGCATGGTGTCGATTTCTCTTAGAAAGATGAAAGTCGCAAGTCGCTCCTGTTTTCCAGAAAAGTAAGAACGAATATTTTTGAGTTGTCAATCTTTTGTGTGCCTTGTCACCTTCTAAATCTACGGGGATTGTAAGATATATGAGCAACTATACTTGAAACAACTTCCGGGCTCATTACAAGCAAACAAATGCAGAGTCATCGATTGGAAACATTTGAAAGCAAAGTCACAAAGAATGCTCAATTTTCAAGACTAACTTTTTCGCGGTTGAAAAAAAACTTCTGTTGGATGTTACATCGGGAAATCCTCAATAATAATGAATTTGTCCGAATTTGTTTGCCCGACCCCAAATTTTTCTTCTTTCAGTCCAATAATCATTTATGAGTCCACTGTTTCCGATTTTCTGTAAAAATTAATAATTGATAGTATTTTATGCAATGGGAGTGAAAAAAAATGTTAGAGAAGAGTATAAATCGCTACCCATGGTGCTTTGGTGCTTCAAGCACGGTCCAAACTTTTTTTTGTACGAGAAATGTAGCAACAAGAGTGTACACTCGCTCTACTATCCACTAAAGTTACAAGTCACGCGCTGTTGATATTACCGCCGAGATCATCGAACGTATCAGTCAAGAGCTCTTCTGATGGTGGACGAGAGTCAGGTGCAGCATCAGATGGCAATGAATTTGTGAATGCCACACCCAACAGAACTGCACCGATTTGATTGTGGCTGCATCAAGGTAGGTTCGGAATTTTCTGAGTTTTCATCCCAATTGTTTTGACTCAGCTGGCTCGCTCAACCAAATTTGTTCACGTACCAAGTCGTCTATTGCTATCCCGGACGAGCCTTTCAATGGTTTGAGGGAACTCTCACACCATTCAACCCGTAATAGAGTTTTTGTTACTCCGGGACTAAGAAGGTTTGGCATGGTCAAAACTATCGTCATACTAATATATTTGTCCAGTCCATTTTAATTTTAATCTGAGAGGCAACTCTAGAGTTTGGAAGTTAAAAATCGAATGCACTAATAGCACTACTCCGATATTTCATCTTTAATATTCTATCCGTGCCGAGATCCGTACTTTTATTCTCTACTCGGTGTTTTTAGCGAGTGCAAGAATATCATTGCAGTGGAAAGATGTCTCTGAGTTGCTAACATTAATTTGTTGAATTTACGAGCAGCTCGAAATCACGCGACTCGCAATATTTACGACTTTTAATTTCCACGCAGTTCTTGCAAATGTCTTTTTCTCTAATTTTTCTCGGAGTACCGTTCTCATTTTGCATCGCTGTCAAGATCCTGCTGTGCAATATCGAGTATTCATTCGCAGGCATAATGAATTGTACATTCTTGCTGATCGTCGCTTTTTTGAGGATGTACCTGGTGGCAAGAGATCGGTAAAAGTTAAATGAGTTTTTCTGCCTTGGTCATTCGTCACCGTACCCTCTACGAGTCAACTTTGACTCTAGATGATACAATTTGTAGAGATATCTTCACCCCTCTAGTAGCCAGGTTATCAAAAGTCGAGAATATATATTATATATATATCGTTCTGGACGTTAGGGAATTTCAATTTGCAGTTCAAGAAATGGTATAAAGCATGTTTCATTTTCTTCCGATTGAATCGCCTCAATTTAATATAGAGAGTAGTCATGGTTCCATTGACCATTCTGACGGGGGAGAACATTCATTGAAAATCTTTTTTGATATACCTAATACCATCGTAGGGTACAATGATAGTATCATGAAAACACGTTTCGTAACTGTGGGTCTTGCAGGACGCACGGGGTACTAGGGGGCTAACCGTGTGTTTTGGAGGGTTGTTTGTTTCTTTTTTTGCTGAGGGTTTAGTATAATTGATTCAAGAGCGTGACAAATTTATTCGCTTTTATTCTCAAGTCTCTTTCCGATCGCTCCGGGTCATTCAAATACCTACTGACCCTCAACACGGGTGGCATATTATTCGTTTGAAATTCACATGATTGAGGCGAATCGTACGTGGCACAGTATTACCTAATCCGCAGTGATCAGAGTTAATTTCCGCCACAGAAGCGCGAGCGTTGTTGGGGCTTTAAAGTGTCCGAATGTGGACGTGAAAATGCGCAACGGCAAAAAGTTTGCGCGGCACCGCAGAGCTCGTATACGCCCAGAGCGGAAATTTATTTCGCAGCTGAGCCTCTGCTGCGTCTCTCTCGCTCTCTTTTTAGCGTCGCATAATTAATTTAGAGATGTCTCGGCTGACCGTACAGTGGGACGGGCGGGAGCGGCGAAAAATTCGTCCAGTTGAGATTGCAATGGGAATGGAGCGAGGCAAAAAACGCAGAGAGAGAAAGAGCGGCGAGACGCACGGATACGAGCGTGAAAAACCGGAAAAAACGAGAGGAAAAGAGATTATCGCGACGCGGCGCTAGAGAGAATTGTTTGGCTGGGTGGGCCGCACACACTCGCGCATCGAGGAATTCGCGAGCGATACAACAGTATACGACAGTGCAGAGTACAGAGAGTGCATATACGCGTGCGTGACACGGGGCGCTATCGCGAAGCGTGTCAACCGCAGAGATCGCTCGCAAGGAGCACAACGGAGCGCGAGCGCTTTGCGCGGCGTCACGGGGCGCACGGCTGCGGATATGGCAGAGGGGCGGCGAGGGGTCGAGAGCGACTCTCCCGCGGCCCGATACGTCTTGAAATGCAAATTCAATCCGGTCGGACGTTATCGACCAGCTTGTCGGTGCGCCGCATGAATAATACATACTGACCCCTGTCTCTGGCTCGCGCGCGGGGGCCGCATACAGATAAACGCGCGCGAGAGAGCTTTTCGTTAATTCGAAACTCGCGCCAACTCACGGGCGCGCGAAAGCTCTCGGCCGCGCGCGCGGGATGAAAATTGAAAAGCGCTCGAGCGCGAGCAGCGGATCCGCGCGGTCCAAAGTCGTATCTCAGAGCCGCGAGCGGCTGTAGAACTGGCAAGATGGGCGGGAGATTGCCGCTCGTATAATACGACGATTGCCGGAAGGGATAGAAGCTACGCGCCGGAATACGCTTATGCGAATCGAGCGGTGCGGCAACTGCGTTTTGGAGGATGACCCGCGGGGCGAGTTGCGCCGAGTTCTAGTTCTGCGGTACGGAACAGCGAGCCGAGCGACGTTGCACCTTGCACTATGTCCACTCGCGCGCGCACATCCGCCGAAGCTGTACACTGGACTCGAGCGATGTTACAGGACGCCTCTGGGACCCGGCCTCCAAAGCAACTTTGCTCTGTGCATTATAACGGGCGATGTATATAGAGGCGCAACGAGCTTGTACGCGAGGACATGGCGCGCGAAATGTATTGTGTGACCTCGTGAATCGACGATGGGACGGAGATGCGAGGCTCCCGATGTTGGACACGGAAGGTGTGGACGCATCCGGGAGTGATGGCGATTGCTCATTGTAATGGCTCGGTTTGAGGATCTGAGACAAAATCAAGTTTGCTTGGAATCATCTGAAGAATAACAAAGATACGTGAGACGAGATACGTGTAAAATCTTCCAATCGAATCATCGCAGACTCAGATGTAGTTTGACTTGTCGTTCGTACCCAAAGCTGTGAGCCAATCAAAGTCGATGCCTAATGTGTATGCCAAGTACAGACAGTGAAATTTGCACTTGACCTTGACACTGGTCTTGATTTCTTTATACTCTATATGACTGATGTTTATTTTTTCAATGATCAAGACGATACTCCTTTGCCGTATACAATTTTTCGCGAATTCAGCGGTGGACACCGCTAGAATTTAACCAAACCCTATAAATTGATCTCAAGTTCTTGATTTTTGAACGGTTTGGCAATGCTAAGTGCAAAAGTACAAATTTGCACTCTCTGGCAATGTAGGCTGGCGCAACCATTTTTACCGTCGCAATAGAGTAAAGTAGCAGATGTCGGTCGAGTCAAACTTTTGAAACTTATTGGGCGAATAAAAAAAAACAATGTCAGTGATTTTACATCGGCATCTTACCTTGCTACGCAGTAGTAACGAGTACTCCATCATTATGCCAGAATATTTTGATTTGATCAAAAGTAAGCGCACCATTGTAAAATGGAGTACTTCCAGTTTTTCAATAATTGCCTGCAACGCTGGTAGAAAAGCGGAAATGAGACGGCCATAAACTAGGCATGAATAGCGGATTTTTGGCCGGTTAGACCAGGAACTGCCCGGTTTTGGCCCATTTCTGACCATTTTTATTTCCATTTCCTGCCAGGGAGTTAGTGTGTTTCAAAAATACCACAAAAATGCCAAATCCGTGAAATTGCCTCAAATCGATCCGAATTTCGTTATTTCCTACCGCGGGGAATAAAATTTTCCCTGCAATTTTCTGTTCTCTGAATTGAGCTTCGAACAGTTCGTTGCAATTCCACAAAGCCACAAATACGATTAGCGAACAACGTTCGGATTGATTTAACATATAGCGCTCACTCCACAGTGCGGGGCTGTACCTGACTTATGAACTCGCCTCTGCTGCCTGCATACACTCGCTCGAAAGTACGCGGAGATATACTTACTGTGTACAGATATACACGCGAGCTTTCTCTCGGAGGAGATGCTATACCGCACGCGAGGCGCGCAGTCTCCCGCCGCGTATCTTAATCCCAACCAATCCGGCCTAATACTTCAATTATACAAAAGCCCACTCTCGAATTATTAACCGAGGGATGCCGCAAGCTCCGGGGATTTGGTGAATTTTTCAAAGCGCTCGGGGCTCTCTGCTCTCTTCATTTGCCTAAATGCTTTCTCATTGCGCCCCTATATCATTTCAATTACCGCGAGAACTGCCGGTGCAGCTCGCTCGCTCGCTCGCTGTAGTACGGCAGCTGCATCCGCTCCTCCTCTCGCTCGGCGCGTTTGTAGCCGCGAATTTGATTTATTACTTTCGCTATGATGGAAATTTTGATGAGATGCGAAATTAATTTTACGATGCACAGACCGAGCGCGCGCCGCATCGACACAGAGTGCGTCGCTGCCATGTCGAATTAGCCGGGCGGAACGCACCTACCGCCTGTATACTGTGCGCGCCCGACCCGAAATCATTCGCATCTGCAGATCGACCGCGCGATTTACGCGTCAACCTTTGTAATTCAGCCACAAATATGGAGAGCTTCGCATTAGTTGCGCTCGAAATATTTCGCTCGCGTGGAATACAATTTGTATTCGGCGCACCGAATTGAAAACGTACGTGAAATGAGGCTAATTTTAGATTGCGTATTTCATCGATGCGCGCCGAAAGAGGGTATTCCAACGCGGCCCGCATCAATATTTCTCATCGCGAAGCGAGTACAGGCGTCCCTCGTTTTACGCGGATTTTTTTTACGCGGTTTTGAAATAACGCGGTTCCAAGTTTGACACCTTCCCTCGATTTACGCGGTCCA
>JAPYYZ010000284.1:0-40787 GCA_030522705.1 Eretmocerus eremicus | reverse complement strand
GGGCGCACTCAATCGATAGCCGGCCTCCCCGAGAGATTAGCTCATCGAGCGCACCACCACCCTAACGATTATCTCAACTGCAGCCCAAGGCTCGAATCGCGAATTACAGAGCAGAGACTATACGAGCTCTGACCTCCCACGAAGCTCCCAGGCAATCGACGCGGTCATTCAGACGGCGCAATAGTCCCGTCCAACGCAACCCCATGACCGCTTAGACTCTCCTACTCTCAGTCGCTCCACGTCGTCAAATCCGAGCATCCAAAACGCTCACCCACTCGCAACGATGTTATTAAATTCAAAGCCGAGAGCAACAGCACCTCTACGTCGCAGTAGTACAGCTCGAGCTGCAGTCAGACCGTCGAGTTTTCTCGCGTCTCGAGGCTCTAACGAAGTGTAGCTAAACGGTCATTATGTTGATTCATGCTCGCAGAGAGTCCGCGCGGGTAATGGCAGCCCATTCGGCCCGCTTTTACGATCGATTATCGCCGCGCTGCCGAGATATACTACTCCTTCGAGGCTGCTCTCGCGCGTATTGTAAAGAGCTCCGTCGAGAAATTCGTCTACTCCAAGCTATTATACCTCCATTCGCCTATACCATAGCTATACGCAAATTCTCAGCTGTAGAGGTGTCTATAGTGTGTTTGAGAATCGGCTCGTAAAGCAGAGAGACGGGCGAGACGGGTTGGAAAGGGTGCGGGGGAGCTTTTTCGCCGGGGCGCTTCTGCTTCTGATCGCACCCACTTTTCGAAGCGGGCTTCTCCCCCGCGCGGCTTGCTTAGCGTTTCTGGACTCGGGCCAGGCATCGGAGTCGCGAGGATTATGAGTTGCGGCGCGGGACTTTTGCTGCTGGTGGAAGGACGGAGAGCGCCGTGTTATTGACGTACGACGCGATTTTATATTTCTCGGAGCCGAGCGCAGCGCGCGGTCGCGCGAAATGTACGAGGGAGCTGAGGAGATGTACGTGTATCGCTTGGGATTTTAAATATCGCTGCGGATGAGGTGTCTGCGGTTTCACCGAGAATTTTCCACTGGCGAGTGCAGAGAAAGAGTTTGCAAAGTTCTGCCGTAGTACGAGGTGTCGACTTATTATTCATAATCCGTTGGCCGACGCGAAGAGAGATAATTCGTTGGGTGGGTGGTGTTTCCGATCGCTTCTTTTAAAATGAAATATGTTGACGGTATTCACTCTGTAGAGCTGTGCGAGTGCTAGAACGAAAATTATTTATGGGAGGATTGATAGCCTAAGAAGATTTGAACCTAATGGATGAGATTCAATTTGACATTTGCGAGATCGGAAAGATTTGAGATAGGACTAATCGCGGTATGACAGTTTATTGGCCAATGGTGTTTTCATATAGTTTGCACAGCCAAAAAGGATCGCATTCAAGTCTGCTACTTATCATACGTCTTTCTCAGTGAATTTCGATCTTTAACCCGCTCACCAGATAACCGCTTCTCGTATCAGGAACGCCTGTACTCCTACCTAAAACGTGTTTTTGACGTAATAGAATGTTGAAAAAGCAGAAATTTTTTGTTATCCATTTTTTTCTCCCTCGTAAATCGGTAGTAAGACCGCATATGCAATTCAATACGTTCTCTGGGCCAAGAGAGAAATTTTTCCAAGGTTTTCTATCACATCTCAATAAAATGATCACTATTCATTAGAAATCGATGTTGTCCAATATATCTGGTAAAATAATGAATGGGTTAATTACCTGATAACCGTGACCCATCAAAGTAATGATCAGCTCTACGTCGTGTTTGTCATATCGCGTTTTAGCACGTCACCCTAACTGCGACAATGTCGCCGTTCGTCCTATGACTTCAAATCATAGTCCACAGACTGATTATATGTCGTGACATCCTTCGTGACTCGAGTATTTCGACTCAAGTCTCCAGTCTTTCAATTTTCATGGTTTTGTCGAAAAATCTCGGATAAAAAACTATTCGATTCAATGTCTTGACGGCTCTACTGCTCGTGGTGACTTTAATGAGAAATTAAGCGAAGAGATCATTCATGAGTTCTTTCCCATATCATACTGTTTCTGACTGTGTCGACGAGAGATTACCTGCTGGTTTTATAAGTTTTTGATCTCATATCATTATTCCATCAATACCATAAATGTGGAATGAGAGCCAACAGAGTGCCTAACTTCAAAAGATTACAATCCTCTGCAAAGTCATATTTCTGTGGAACAATTCATCGGTATGCCTAATCTAGGGAAACCCTTAGGGGCAGCTGCTCTAAGTATGCAGTCAGAAGTTCAATGTGGCATTTAATGTATTAGTTGCGATCATCTCTCCCTGAGTTTGAGCATGGGCACCGATTTTATAAATGGATGGGCTACACAAATCGACGAGTCTCTCGATCATTGCCGTCAATATCTCGGAATGGAAAAATGTCACCAAATCTTTTATGGAGATCTTTGAGAGGAAAATTCAGGAGAGTTTCCAGTCAGACTTTTTCGTGATATTTGCCAACATGCTTCTGAAATACTCAACAAAAGTACTTACCGACATCAGATATGTCAATCATCATTGAGCCCATAATTGAATGATCTCAAAGGAATTTCAAACTATCCAACCGATACGAAGTAGAAAATTACCGTTGGAAAGACGATTTCAGAATTTTTTAAATAGTGAACATCCGCTGTTGCTCACGAGGGGGATCAGGGGTGCGGGTCACTAATTCTCACCAAAAAATTTAGTACAGTCTTGTATCACCTAGTAGATAAGATTCCAGAGTAACTCCGGCAAATGGGCTGACTGTTCCAAGATACAGCTGTAGACATTATCATTGCTAGTACATATATACACGATTTTTTGAAACTGGTCTATTCGGATCCAACCTCCGGAAGCGGAGTCTCCCCCGCGCCCTGCCACCGGCCTACACTTCTCCGGTTCGATTGACACCATCTTGAAGAGTTGGGTGGCGAGTGGCGTGGCGCGGGGGAAACTCCACTTCCGGAGGTTGGATCCCAATATGGGTAAGGCTAATGTCTATAGCTGTATCTTGGACCAGAAGGCCCATTTGACGGAGATACTCCGAATTCCTCATACTCTAGGTAAAACAAATTTGTACAATAATTTTGGTGAAGATTGATAACCCGGATTCCCGGCCCTTCCCTCATCAGTAGGAAATTCCATTTTGAGATTGGCATGAGCTAGTGTTTGATTGAGAGCCCCAAAAAATTATCAGAGGCTGTGACACAAATTGAGTTCTAGCCAAACCGCCCAGATAGATCGAGTCAACTCAATTTTAGTCATTACACCAGGTTGAATGACGTTGGATTCTGATAATGTCTCGTAGAATCATACATGATAAGCTGAGACTATTTATAACTTGAACAAAAGTGGATTCGTAACAGTTGCAGTTCACCATATTGATACTCTTCAGCCGGCTGTATAACCATGACAAAACTCAGACCGATGCTACATAATAGGCCGTAGAATCAAATATAAAAGATTCCGGGCTTTTCACTTAGTTGGTGCATTAGAGGTGAAATGTAGATCATTTAGGTGGAATTTTTGTTCATTGGAAATCATAATCATCGATTTTCCATGTGATGCGAATGTATTTTGAGGGAAAAAGACACTTCTGAAATCTTTCAACGCGGGTTTCGACCGTGGATTCCTGAGACTGGGTCTTTCCCGTTTGTAAGATATGCCTACATGGTACAACCATTTGAGTAAAATTTTATTCGAATGGTGTTTAATTCAAGTCACTCAGAATTTCGAATAACTCAGACTCGACTCAATGTCAGTGGAATTCCATTCAGATGACTAAGGAAATTCTCACTCAAGGAGATTTTTTCGAGTTGAGAGAAAACAATCCAAATAATTTTGGATTTTTTTCTATGAAAAAATCTGGTAAGCTTTTGACTTGTTTGACATACTAAAGGTTAGGAATTGCATATCATTTGGGCAATCAGATATTTCTACTCCTGCGTAACGAAACCGTAGGTCTTTTATGCAATTTTCCATGCTTGATGAATTTTATGAAGAAATCTTGTGGATTCTCCCTCGTACTCCACGAGTGAAATCTACGGGTAATTTTTGGACATTTCCATGCAGAAATCAACGTAGAACTTTACAGCGGGTTTCCACCGGAGATTTTATCGACTCGTTAGTAGTTCTTCTTCTGTTCATACAATAGTGTACAGTACCTCTCAAAATTGATTGATGATGGGTAGTCTCAGTAAATCAAGAGTAAAACGTTTCGTGCTATGGCAATTCTAAAAGAGAATCTGGAAGATCACAAAAAAATCCACTAATTTTCAAACAATTACCAACCACCCACAGTTGTACTTACCTAGTCCGGATGTCACCAATCAAATTGTAGATGTATCTTTGTGACATTCTTCATTCAGTAATTGATAGAAATTATATTGTTCAAAATTCGAGATTTGATATTCAATTCTCAATATGTTATTCAATATTCAATATAGTGAATTATAATTAAGATCTACACATTTCTTTTGTTGATGGTCATAATTGACATATTCAAAATTGATTTGTATTTGGAATGTCAAAGACTCATATTATGGAATTCATTTTTCGAAATCGGAATAACCAAATTCAAAAAAGTGAAATTGGAAACACTCTTTGACTCTAGTCAATAATTGAAGAGTTCCAAACATATATCATTCAAATAATCAAATGTGAATGCATCTACAGAGATATGAATTTATAAGCCTGACATTTGGATGAGAAGAAAATGAAATAGTTTATTCAACTCAATAACTCATAAAATTCTATAAATCTGGATGGCATAAAATAAGCGCACGAGATCAAATTTCGAAAAGCAAAAATCGCGATGCGGATTGAATTTGGAAACGCAAGTTTGCAAATATAGAGAGGTTTTCGATCCACAGTCCACAAATTCGCTCAAACATAATTGATTACAATCAGTCTCAGGTATTCCATGTAACTCTATTCGAAGGTCGAATGACTGTGAACTTGTGGGCAAGTTCTGTTTATCAGATTCTGTGGCTCCAAGAATTACATTTTTCGAATTTGACTTACAATTATCGATGATTTTAATCTACTTGAAGGATAAGCGAACTCTCGAAGAGTAGGCGAACCTCTCAAGGCACTAGCTTATTGACAGGTCGGACTAATCCGGAGAGCTGATTCTACTCCTGGCCGCTGACGGTGGAGTCAGGATACCACAAATGTGAATGAGCCTAGATTTGCCAAATATCTTGTGAGGTCGTTATCTGATCAATGTATGTTCTATGTTTGATGTATCGGAGATTATTCGGAAAAGGATCTCCATGGATTGCATGTTTGCGAACTGTTTGTATGGCACTAAGAGTATTCTGCGGTACTTTACATTTAGTTTGATCGACAAGTCTCTTCACAGGACTTCTCAAGACGTGAAAATTGTAATCATTGAAATCCAGCTTTCCCCTGAAATGGTCCAAGTCACGGTTGGATAGTACCCACAGCTCCTCCTCCAATACGATTGGGTCCTTGATTACTGTCATCGCACCGAGAAAATTCAAACGCTGAGTGTCTTGAGCGACAATTTCCTAGATTCAAAAGTATTCTGGTTATTCAATTGCTTGGATTACTTGGAAATTATTGGGGGTTGGGATCATGACAGCTATCTGACTTGATTTCGAACAAACAGGAAATTTTCTCCTGAATGGCCTGTAGGGAATCTGTAATCAATAAAGGCAAAGTGTTGAACATCTCCTTTGCCAATTGGAGAGTATCAGTTCCAAGACGGAATCAATCAAATAAACGAGTTCTCAGAGCCCTCGGATTATTTCTGTCCACGTGGATTTTTATGAGTCAAGAAACGCGGTTTTCAATATTTCGTGATCAATTCCATCGCGACAGGAAGATTGAAGATTATTCAAATCCTCTATTCTATCACGCATTGCGATAGTGCGAGTGATCGATAGTTTTATCGAATCCCAAGCGCAGCTTCCTTCACATAGGTATTCCTATAATTCACTTTCGTAGGGATCTCAATGAAAAACGATCGTTCCTCATTGACACATATCACATTGAGGTCGTCCATTTCGAAGCCCTGTACTGCCGAGTATCATTCGGTCCTGATACCACACCATACGTGTCGAGATCAAACGAGTACTTCGATGCGCGATTCCAAGGATTATTCGAGCAAGATTCGATTAGTATCTGTAAAAAATGTCTTTGGGAAATCCCAGTGTTCAACATAGGTCGGATTTTTATCCGATGTTGATCACAGGGATTCTACAGTGCGGCTAGTGAACTCCCAGCACCGGCTTGGGTTTTTCCAGGCACGCGTTGTGAATTCACGTCCCTGCCATGCCTGATTCGCCACGGTCCACCGTCAAGAACTTGCTAAAGTTTCGTGCAAAAAATTAGACCTGTATCCATACGCATTTTTCAATCATAGTTTGCGTGATTCCTAACCGAGTCCTATCCAGACTGAATCAGGCATATAGTGTTTGAATAAATTTTAAGAGATCCGACTGCTCTGCACCGTCGGTTTTCTAACCTCAAACGACATGGCCCTGCAGCGAGGGGATGATACAATCGCGCGTTTGTGAATTCACAACGCGCGCGGGGGAAACTCAGGCTGTTGCAGGAAATTCACTGGCCCGCACTGTGAAATCTCTGTGTTCAACTCTGGATAAAAACCCGACCTATGTTGAACATAGGAATTTCACAACGCGCACTGTTTTTTACCTAGCCCGATAGTGATTTCCCAGTCAATTGCATGGGATCCCCCTGTTCCGACGAGGTTGCCCCCAAGAGTTTTTTTTACAGTGTATATTACTGTACTAGGCTGGGATGTTGGATTTCCGCAACTGTCTGATGACGAAGCCGAGGCGTTGATATCACACAGTCACAGGCATCCACCTGTCTAGCCGTGTTCAGTATACTATTTTCTCTCCTCCTAGCTCGAAAGTACGTTTAAATTTGATGGAAAAATTACCAAGGTATGCAAATAGCCTCAAACGGCGCGGACCATCTGCTTTGCTGCTGCGATTTGCTTCCGCTATCGCTTGACATGTAGGTATATCGATCAGCTGTGTGCTGCTGATCTACTGGCTGGGTGTCATTGCACCACACGACTTTTGCAGCCGAGCTTTTGCGGCTCGGGATGGCGACAAAAAAGAAGAACGCTCCTGCCGCGGGTGCAATCATTTGTATTTATACGACATGCGTTGCAACCCGCGACAAACAACGCTTTCTACGAAACACGCTTTTGATAACGGAGTCATCTCATGGCTAGGCGGAAATTCGCGAGCGAGAGAGCATGTGTGTACACGAAATTCAAGAACTCAGCGTGCCAAGTATGACGTCACGCATGCACACAGCGATAGAGCGTGTAGCGAGCATATATTTGTGCACATGCTGAAACACGTGTGCGCTGGTCGACGGGGCCCGCTATGCGCTATATACACGCTATATATCGTCACATCGCAGTCGTTGGAAGTACCGGAATGAAGAGAGCGGAAGCTGTCTTGCGTATTCACATTGAAGGTGATTGAAGATGCTGTTCGATGGTGAATAATTCGTGCGAGTCAGGATCAAGCTTCGATTTATACAATGATGTTAACCGTTTGTTCATGCACATTGAGTATTGGATAATTTGAAACATTCAAACTATTGGAGTGGTCTATTCGAACCCCATCGAGTTGCGCCTCTAATGGGCATACTCAAAACAAGTTTCCGCTTACATTTTGGCACTGTCAAGGCAGTTATCATTAGCGACACTGAGGAAATAAGAAGGAGAATTCACCGAAACCCGCGAATTGGAGAAGGCACAAATACCTATTAACGCGACACTTGCACTCGAACAATCTTATGAACATAATAGTTCCTGCAATCACCTATCGAGAGGAAAACGTTTCGACTACAGTTCAAGCAGTACCATTTTCATTGGGCACTTGAATATTTGATGGAAACGCGGATGACTCCGTCATCCATTGCGCGTTCGTCGATCGGATGCACCGATTTTTTTTTTCATGATGGCTCACATCCAAGCAACAATGAACTGATAGCCATGCCGCCACAAATTCTCGGCTACGCTGGAATCCAACAGCGTACTCAACTCACGGCGACAAGGATCCGACGACGGTGACGGTGATGCGATGCACCGTGGCGAGAGTCGCGAGACTCGTCGTGGTCACGATTCGTGCAACTACCGCCTCATATCACCGTAAACATTGCTATCCCGTATGTTTATGAGGTTAGGTCGCAAGGCAGCGGCCGTCAAAGTCGCCAGCCAATCAGAGCGCGAGCCGGCTCACGCGGTCAGCAAAAGTTGCTCCTTCCTGATTGAAATGAGTCACGAAAAGAAGTACTTTCGTGTCAAAGGAGGGAATTAGTATATTACCGACCTAGGCCGCAAAAATAAGAAAGGTGTCGGATCACATGTAATCGTCGGCCAAGGCGGACGAACACGTGATCCGAGGCTTCCACATTTCGCAGCCGAGGCGCATGCTGTACATGATTTTTTCACCACTTTAACCTCAAAATCGGACATTGCTCCCCGTATTGCGGCTCTCGTGGTGAAGAATATCACATCACTTCCGGCGGAAGAGCTCGTCCGGGCCCTTAGGACATGTCTCCCTCGCTGCGCTCGGTCGACAACACGTCCTAGGGCCCGAACTTGCCTTCAGTAATGTAATCTACTATCATATCCCCGGGAAGTAGAAAAAAAGCGTCCACGAGTTCAGCTCAAAGTCGGAGCCCGTGAAAGCTCTGTTCAACTTTCCGGAGTTGAAATTATCGCTATGGGGAGTGAAATTTTCACTTGAGAGAAATTCAAGTTGGAAAACGCACTAAGTTTTCTAAAAAGTCGCCATGACTTTCTAGGATCATACACTATCGTTTATAGTAGTATAGGTTTGAAGTAGAAAAAGATAAGCAGAATTATTTCTCGGAGCGGTATCATTCCTCATTGATAACTGTTCACCTTTGATTACGAGTGAAAGCGATTGCGACTTTAAAATTGCCTGGGGTCTCGGGGTGAGAAGTCAAGCACAAATTAGTGGAAATTGACGAGGAAAATTTCAACTTACAAGTAGAGGATCAACCTTGCGGATCACGGATTTGGCCAGAACTTTGGGAATCATCTTGTTTCGATGAGAAATGAAGATATCTCGGAGGGTTTATGCTAATAGGCTCTCTGTTCCAAGATACAGCTATGGACATTAGCATTGCGGGTATACCTATAGATATGAATTTTCAACACGTGCCTTTATGAGCAATGCTCATGTCCCTGACTGTATCTCGGAACAGAGGGCCTATTGGTCTAAGCCCTCTGAGATATCCTCATTTTTCAACGAAACAAGATGATTCCCAGAGTTTTGGCCAAATCCGTGATCCGCAAGGTTAACCCTCTACTTGTTAGTTGGATTATGCATGAGAGAGCCATATCTTTTCTCTCCATGAATAGTCAGTGAGAGACACTAATGTTTCAGTAAATCTTGGTTGGATTTCCATGAATTGTATAAATACATATGCACCGATATACCAGCGCATAGACTATGTCCGCTCAAGTCACCCTATCGAAATTTCGGTGACTCGAATGATGCCCTCATGCTGCGTAGCTTGTACATTCATATGCAGAGTGAGGTTAATTATAGCGGAATAGAGATAAGAGGTATCCCGTGCGTATCACACATAGCCCTCTGAAAACAATCATATTTAGATGAAAGAGATAATGCACTTACGACATTGCTTCTGTGCAAAGGTCTGTAGCGGTTCCAACACGCGATTGCAAATTCCTTGGTCAGCCCAAAGAACAACGTGCCTTCGGATGAGAAAACATGTGCGATCGCTTGGCTGCTCAAGACATTTCTGGCTTCAGTTATCCTCACAGTTTTATTCAGATGAATCTGTCGAAGTTCTTCCACATTGATAGCATACAGGCCAAACGAAGCTATCGGTCGAAAGTAAAGAAATCGAGGTTCTCCAGGGAAAACTTGTGGCGACAAATCCATTCCAGCAATTCCAAACTCATAGAGGTGATTCAGAGATCCGATGGTAATATTAGATTCCCCTGGTTGAGGTTGAAATGACGGACTCTCCATGCGATAGAAACGATTTCCTTTCCATAGAATCAAAGCGTGAGAGTCCGGATCGGCTATATAAGCCTTAAATGAAAAAGTAATGAATGACAAATGAGAATTTTTTCAGCACCTGACAGAGTACCACAACTATGAAACGAATTGTCAAGGAGTGAAGAGCCGATCTGGCGAAAAAGGTATGAGATTCATTTGCGACCCCAAGGATTGTATATTCCAAGTAATATGTTTTAAGATACTCACTGTAACATCATGACAATTACTCTTATGAGTTTCGACGACAATCGTTGTCCCAGAAGCTTTAGTCGCCCGGCTTCCAAAATGAATGATATGAGGAATTTTCTCCCTCATGAGCAGGGAATCAGTAGCAAGATCGAATACTAGTAATTCCGCATCGCATCTGTTTTTGTAATTTTCGCCACCCGTATCAACAATCCATAGTCTGTTACACTCATCGATCTGTGAAGAATTGAGTGCAATGTTTAAATAATTCCATCTCCGACATTTCAGATGTTTTGGGTCTAAAAATTTAGGACTATCTCGATTTCTTCCTTCCCCACGCCCTGTCTTTGCCTTTTGTATATGTTTAATGGGAAAATGGGAATCGGTTCTGCGTGTTGCGTTGAATTAAGGTATAAATACGCTGCTGAAAGAGATTAGGAGAATGCTTTCTCAACCCGTTCTAAACGTCCTCGCTTTCATATCCATATTCATGATTCATCACCTGGGGGACTGATTCGAGAACCGGTAACAACCACTTGGTGAAGAATAATCAAGAATCTTGAATGAAAGGAGAAAATAAGAAGATATCAAGAACGGCGCAACATGGTTGAAAAATGCTATTGAAATTGTGATATCAAAACGAATGTGAAAGCTAGGAATGTAATTCAAAATAGGGTGAAGCCATTGATTGATGATGATCAAAGTACCATTCAATTTTGGTGAAGATTGGTTGAGGCGATTGGGATTTTTGGCGTAACGGAGGGGCGGATAAAGGAGTAAAAATATAATTCTGGACAATATAATTCGTATAGGTGGTGACAGAGTGAATAGATGGGGGTCAGAATGGAGTGGGATCATTGTTGAGTCATGCTGAATAAGCCATAGAGTTTTTGAGAAGTTTGAAAGGAGGGTTTAGGAGATACTGTGTGGCAGTGGATGGAATGAAGAAGAAAACGATGGTGATTCATCAAAGGATTGAATCAGAAATTGGTAACAACCATTCGATAGTGAATGTGTGCAGAAGTTTAATGAGTCAATTTCAGATTCGTAAAAGAAGTGAAAAAGAAGACATATGTCTGATTGAACATCGTGGTATAAAATCATGGTATAAAACTTGAAATAGAAGAGAGAGTAGCCGATGAATGCAATACAAAATAAGCTAAGAGCATTGTTGGATGGTGATGGAAATCCCTCTGAATTTGGGTGAAGATCGATCGAGGCGTTTATAAATTTTGGTGTAAGGAAGGGATGGAATGAAGGGGTGAAATTGAGTTCATGATATAAAAATGGATATAGGAGTTGATAGAGTCGATGCATGGTGCTTCAAATGGACTGGCGTCAGAACGTGGTCATCTTAAATAACCCGTACAATTTTTGAGAAGATCGGTCCGAGGGTTTCGAAGATTTCGTATACCATATAGTAGTAGAAAGAAAAAATACTTCCGACGTTTGAAGGGTCTCAATGGAAAATCGGACAGAAGCAATCGATAGAGTACGATGGAAAATGTTGGATGAACGAATTTTAGATCTTTGTATGGGGAAAATGAGAAGATATGGCGAATGTCGCAACATGGTTGAAGAATGATGTCTAATTTTCGATATAAAAAATGAATTCAAAATATAGAGTGTTCGATGGATGAATCTGAGAATGGATTGGAATAATTCTTGACTGATCCTGAGCAAGTTCCTGGAACTTTGGTGGAGATCGATCCAACATTTTTGGAGTTGTTGAAGGGGGAAGGAAAGTCAAAGCACATGCACGCATACATACAGACGTCCGGATGATGTCTTGTATGATCATTCATGGCAAGAGTTATATACTGTGGAAAGGAAAATGGTGTGTACGATTCGATAGAGCTTGTTGAGCAGAGGAATATGGAATGATTTTCATCAAGGTTGGATGAGTGCAAAGGGGTGAAAATGCAAAATTAGAAACTTTCTCGAGACAAAATTTCCGCACAGATACCATTTTTTCTAATTGAGAAAGCAAAACAGCAGCTATCCGGCAGTGATGGCATTGAACCTTCACAGACGTTCATATCCGTAATTCTGTGCATCCCGTAGTAGCGTGTATGAGGCTCTCACGGACGTGCACACATGAATGCCCGCGTGAACACGATACCATCAGCGTCACATGACTGCTGTTTTTTCAGCATACCCTAATACGATATAAATCAACAAAATCATGGTTTACAATAACGAATGTAAATAATGCATCGAGAACTTTGTATCAAAACCCGTGAACTTCACCATCTGGAATCTAGCATTTCTCCATGATTTCGTCCATGTGAAACAGGTTCACAATAATCAGATGACGGTTTTGAGTCCCCGAATTGATGATTCGTATGATTCCGACCCAGTCCTGGGATGAGATATTAATCCCCGTTGCTCACATGAAGCAACATTCTGAGTAGGTTACGGAGAATCTTTTTACAAAATGAACGGGTTGAGCATATCTCACAAGGTTGATTCCGTTGAAACTGCACGAGGGGCTGTCTGGGGCCGGCTATAATGGAAAATAAGGTAATGTTCCCAGTCTACTTATGTTACGTTTCCCCATGGTGTATTCTATCGAATAGCCTGCAGCACAATAATTTTAAGAGGAATAATTCATTTTCGGTTGGACCTAAGCAATCATGAATACCCAAAACGCAACATCGTGACATGCCCTAAGCGCGACTCTCGCATTTTATGTACGCGCCATTCACAAGATATGTTGAAAAATCGATCTCTGCGGCGTGGAATTCCAATATCCGGTAATGATATAGTATCTACTAATCTAGAAACAGGGATTTAATAGTACACTATGCAACTAGGGAGTGAAAGGGAACCAGTCCCTCCCTGAAGGGAGTGGTACTTTTGACTCCCCAGTTGCATGTTTCACTTTTTGACATTCTGTGCGTGAAAATTGACTTCTGGCACAGGTGAATAACTTCCATTAATGAATTGTCGAAAATTATGGTTTGATACACGGGCGTAAAACCTATTCTTCGCATCTTCGTGATGGTCACGATCCTCGCCTCCGGCGGCCAAAAACTCATCACTCGAACGCGATCGAAAGTTTTTATAGCAGTCTAACCTAAAAGTCGCAACTCTGAACATGATATTTAGGTATTAGTGGTATTAAATATCGTATGAAACAACGCAAGGAGAGGTAGTTTTGGTACGGGGGACTTGTACCACTCGCTTTGCTCGTGTCACTAACTGTCCTTCGTACAAAACTACCCGTCCACGAGCGGACTGCGGTATCATGAAATAATATTGCGCATTTGTACCGAAATATACTATTTCACCACGAGGGGACGAAAATACGTTTCACCCCCTCTTTCACAGGACGGGAGTAAAACATACATTTTAGTTCCGCTGTGGTAAAAATTTTCTTCTGAGCGTATGGTTATGGTCGAGATTTTGACCTTTGGATTCCACTAAATTTTCAAGGTAATCACTGAATCACTGTTCAAACTTTCCTAGGGACCACAACTATTCTGTACCGCCTCGATTATCATCCAGAAAGGTCGATGTTTGGAAATCCATCTTCACTTTAGTCGGAGATTGCGCATGTAACAACAGATGTGACGAAGAGTTACCATTTTTTACTGCAGAATAGGAGCCATTGATATCGTGGCAAGATAGTAATCGAACCCAACTTGACATATGAAAAAGTATCTCTCATTTGGAAAACTTGATTGGTCATCACTAAAAATTATGAGGCTATCTTTCGTCAAATGTCAGTATCGTGGCAAAATCTCGCAGAGTTCCTAAGTTCCCTCGGACTGGCTTGTATCTCTTTTGCTAAAGCCAAAGAAAATTCCATTCAAATGACTAGAAATACCACTAGAGGATGGTTTCAAAAGCATCCAACGGCTCCTGTCGAGAATGAATTTTGGCTGATTTCTTTTCCTCCGCCGTTCTTTGAGTCGAATTCGTGCAGTTTTGGAAGAGTCTACCATTATCCTATTTATCATAATGTTTGCTTTCGAGTTTTGCATCCTATATCACAAGTATCGAAGTCGCACCTTGAATCTCACAATCGTTTTTAACGATTCACAGCCTTTGCTGAACCAATCCCAACTAGGATAGGGCTGTATCAATCGTCCGGACCCAGACCCATCTTCGTAGTCTGTGACAGTACCAAATGTGGCAGGTGTCCCATCAAGCTTCAAGAACGAGATGAATACTCTTCCATCTGAAATAAAGAAGAGAAATATATATCGATTCATGGGATTCGGTTGTCGTATGTCGATGAGTTGGGGCGGTAACAATTCGGCCGATGAGTTTTATGCGAAAATTGGTGTTCAAATCACCATAGATGGAATTGTAATGAGACTGAAATATAGCTGAAGACAGAAGGAACTTTCTCTCCGTCTATACTTATGAAAAATTGCAAGAAAGGAAATTGAGTGAAGAAAAGGAACAAATACAAAGAAAGAAAAAGAGTGTGCCCATAGGTTAGGAAATTGGAAGCACTTGGTGTGAGAACAAAGGCATGAGCAAAGAAAATATTAGATTTTGTGAAGAAGGTGATGAGCCGGAGAAGACATTAAGTTTTAAAGAACTTCTTATCTAAAGAAAATCAGTTGATTAAAAGTTTTTTGAACATCGTCTTTATTAAGAAAGCTGGTTCAATGAAAATCATCAAAGAAGGGATAAATAATTTTTTCGACATCTCTTCGCCTCTTCTTTCAGGGCATGAAATTCTCGTTTTTCCTTGTGAATGTTGTAGCACTTTGACTAAACTATACAAGGCACATGATAAAAGCGTGGTGTACTTACCAAAGAAGCTGAAGTACGTGTGACTGATCAACTCTCCCCACTCAAAGTCTGGCGAATGTACGATGTACACAATACATATTATTGTCCAAAGTCTGACGAGATGGTCGAATAACGTAAGAAATCACTCAAGATCGTAGCATCCCACGCTTTTATCATGTGCCTTGTATAGTTCAGTAGGTGTGCTACATCACTCACAATGATAAACGAGAATTTCTTATCCTGACAAAAGAAGCAAAGAGATGTCGAAAAAAATTGTTCATACCCTTTTTGATAATTTTTGAGCCGAAGGCCTTCTATCCGCGACTCTGCATTTTCTTCGCACATTATTCTGAGAGATTCACTCGACCGATCTCCACGAAATTTTACACAACAGTTTGGCACATATCCAAGGGCGCATCAAAGTTCGTGACTATTCGAGAAGCGCGTCACATGCACTGTATACTCTGCTGCTATCGGCGTATTCTTGTGCTCATATTTGCTGCCGCACGCGTGGAGTTGTATCTCGCTACGAGGCCACACTAGGCAGATGCCCATCACGCTCATAATCTTCCATCACAAAGGCGCACCGAGGTGACCAAACCAGGGTCTCCACATGATGTTACTTGCACTCGGAATCAACAACCGAATATGCTTGGAGATTTCCGAATATGCTGGAACTTATCTGTCAATATTCACAGGTCCCGTAAGGCAATCGTCGAAATTGGTGTCAATGAATTTTGAGTTAGATTGACTAAATTAGCATTATTACGAATAACAAACGGAGCAGAATCAGCCCATTTTAATTAAAAAGACTCGTGTCATTTGCGCTGAAACGTATTGTTTTGGAGTTATAAACCTTACAAAATCGAAAGAACGCGAATTTTGCCACTTTCTGGGTTAAACATGATAGAAACAACAGCACGGGATCATCTAACCTCCACGCTAACAGCTTATAAACAACCGCCTAACCGCTTGCATTAACTTCGTGAGCGTGGCTTAGGGGTAAGACAACGGACTCATGATGAAATGGTCATGAGTTCAACACCGGCTTGGAGTAGAATTTTTATTACTCTTTTTTTCTGCCCTGAAAACTGTGTGCGTTAGCCGCTGGGCTTGAACTGGATGCTAAGTCAATAGATAAATGAAAATTCAACCTAATCACATCATTGCAATCTTTTCAAATAATGACGAAAGTCAGCTGTTACACTTTGACCTCTAGAGATCGATGAGACATTCAAGCTGGCTTGAAAGTTCTGAGTGATGCAATATCGATGCTCATCATATCAATAGAGCATCAAAATCAAATCAAATCATCGAAACGAAATTGATGCTAAGTATTTGATCCACAAATCTTAACTCCACACTTCTTTCTATTGAGCAACTCCTCTCAATCTTGGACTGGGCAGCAGAGATCGCTGACCTATGATGATAATTTGTTGAAGATTAGCTGATCAAATCGTTAACGAGAGCGAGATCGAAATTTCCAGTATGGAAATTTGTACTATAAAATCTTCTCTGAACCGGAAAATGGAGTGGATTCTACCACTGCATATATAATCACTGAATCATTTGATATCTCCTCGATTTGAGAATTGATCCCATCAACTCATAATCACTGCTTTCAATATCTTCATGTTGATTATAAGAGTCCAATCATCCCCACTCTCACCGGAATTTTCGAGAATTATTTTTGAGAAAATTTGACATCAATCGCGCATTTAGTATTCGCTGAAATTGTTACGACCCCTATATTGGATAATACTTATTATTGTCAATGGTTGGGCGAACATTATTTCTGGAAGAGAAAAGAGTAATAAAAAAAATGACTCTAAGCGAGCTTTGAACTCATGACTATTCAATCGTAAGTTCATTGCTCACCCCTAAGCTACGCTCACGAGGTTAATGCAAGCGGTTAGATGGTTGTTCATAAGCTGTAAGCGTGTTGGTTGGATGATTCCGTGCATAAGTTTATTATTCTGGAATAACGATAGGCTTTGGGCCATCGTGTTTCGGGGATGTTTCCGGAGGACATGCAACAGGGTCGATCGTCGCGAACTCAAAAATGAATCCTTCATGATGATTATCGTGATCCATGTCGCGCTATTTTACAACCCAAGGAGCCGAGCATCGTATGAATTATAAGAATTGTCGATGTTTCAGAATTCAAGCGGCAAAAGTCAGCAAGATTCGAAACGTAATCTCTGTAATATTGCGTAAATTCTCCCGCCGCAACTCATGTGAACTATCGTCGAAGAGCTCTTGCATAAATTTCAGGAAAGTTAAATTCTTCGAACTGCAAATACCGCTATTGGGATAGGATCTTCTTGAATTCCCGCTTTGCAAAAGGATTCTCTTGAATTTTGATCGAGATAAGATTTTCTGGAACTCGCCGACGAGTTAGGATCTTCTAGAATTGAGCCGGCGACATGGGATTATCTTGAATTGCACGGCCGACTTAGGATCTTCTTCAAATTTCTCCGAGATAGAATCATCCAGAATTGGCGTTCGAGATAGGCTCTCCTGGAATTGGCTCGCGGCTTAGTACCTTATTGATTGGAGGCGTCGCTATGATCAAAGCATAATTATGAGCCAGACGGAGGGAGAATGTATAGCTCCTATTGTCCCTCTTATTTGCGGGTCACATTCCAGAAAAAGGTAGTCAGAGAAAAATTTGCTGGTTTAGCATGAAATTACTCATATGTATACTTGGGATGATCATATGGAGGCAAGTTGGGTGGACACACCAGGGGCTGGCTGTGTTTCATACTTTCCCTAGAAAATCGGTTCAAAACGGATATTTTGATCTCCAAACAACGGACTTCAAAGGTCTTGGGACGAGAAATCGAACGATCGAAGATTCGCTAATACGTGAATTCCTAGTGCGTGATAGGGAAAAATGCCGAAAGTCACTTATACCCTCTTAATCAACGAAGAAGTCGATTAAGATTGGTGGAAACGACTCGTTTATGCGATTACTAACAAGACAAACATGCAAAGATGCGCGGCAAAGTCTGCAAATGCGCAACTCTCAAACACATGTATAATCATAGTGGTACGGAAGGTCTCAACTTTTTGCGCGCGTGGCCGCTATGTACATCATTTTTCTCAAAATTCAATGCAAGATCCAAGAATTCTACTCACCTTCAGCTACATCAATGCCTTCCGGCGATATCACAGAATAATTGTAGGATCCATCATTTATAGCTTGTTGCCTAGCAGTTTCAGATGGCCAGGCGTAATCAAAATATCGCCACCGGAAAACCGTGTCCATCGAACTCGCGGCCTGAAGCGAAGCAGGGATCGTGAGAATAAAGATAGCGAAGGCTGGGCAAAGCATTCTTGAATCAACGCCTGGAGGCAAGGAGGAAGGAATCAAACTATATCTTACGTAATCTCGAGACAATGTTCAAGTGATTCTCGTTTGACTGTACCTGTTTGAAGGCTAGATTTGATTTTCTGAAATCAAAATGCAATGATCTAGTTGGCGCGACTCGAGGCCATTGAATAATTCAAAAAACGCTCTAAAAATTTGAGTCACGATTAAGGAGTGAATGAGAGTGCACGCGCCTATCTCGCAGGCAGGCGCGAGAGACCGATACATACTGATGCATTGCGTATCGCGACGCGCTCGCTGCTCGCAGCATTTTACATCCATGCCTTGCTTTCACCCAAAATGTGCCAAGGGACCCGGTCTTGCTTTCCTCTCTTTCTTCATCGTGGTCCCTTTCTCCGCCAGCGCTTGCTTAGCTTTTTTTGTAAGATTACTTGGCCGGTACGCAAGTAAAATTCTTTGAGTGTAGGTCAACCTCCGGAACAATAATCCGGTCTTCGGTAACGCTAATTTTACCGGTTTTCTTTCTGCGGACGATTTAATGGAAAATTCTGCGTCTTTCTCTTATTTCCCTTAATATCTAAGAAAGTATGTATGTTCCGGAAAATTAGCTATTTACATCATCGAAGCTGATGAAATTTGTAAGAGCATGAATAACGTCACGATATGTCAAAGTGGTCGTGAGTTATCGCGATCAACAATAGAAACAGTTGTGAAATTTCAATTGCTCATTGCTCCCTGGATATTTGAGATATTGGCCTGAAGCTTCATATTTGAGTGTAGTTCCTAGAACTCTTAATTATTTCAAAATTTCAAATTGATCTGTACATTAATTTTCTAGAAAACCGATTGTTTTATTAGGATTATGCGATAAATGTTTATACTTGCACTCTACTTGTTTCCAAGATTGAGTCTTTGAGAAAAATCGTGAAAGCTCAGATGAATTGCCTGAAAGGCATATTTTGATATGCCATTGATAAAACCCCGGATTTTGCATACTGCATGCGTCATTTGTGAATTTGTTTATCTATTGTGATTTTTGGCAATTCAGCAAAATGGATAAATCAGAAACGGCTAAAGATATCTCTGAAATTCTTTCTGCAATGGACAGCTATTATTGCTCTCTAAGTTTTGAAGAAAGGATCAACGCCCTCCAACCATTAGATCTTGAAATACATTTATATTTTTTAAAATCGATTCCTCATGAGCAATTTATGATTAAAGAGTAGGATTCGAGCAACTTGGTGCTAAATGTTGATAGTTTGTCCTAACGTCTGGGTGGATATCGGAATATTACTTGCGGGCCGACAATCATCATTACAAGTACGCTTGAATCCAAAAAAGCTGCGCGGCCTTAGGAGGAGGCGTGGGTGGTGGGAGTAGCCATCGGGCGCCTCGAGCCGCGCCGCAGGAACTGATCCGTGCGCCTCAAATTCGATCGCCCGAGATTTCCCAACGATATATCAGCTTCTACCCATCCGATTTACATAACCTTTTTAATGAGGTAGCGTCATCAAAGAATGTCAACTACGTAAGTTTTTCTTCAGAAACTACGTCAATACATTCGTGATATCGTACCAAGCATCTGGGATATTCATGGTTCCACGAATATAGCACTTCCCTACTTAATTAGAACCTCCACGACTATCTCCATCGTGACTGCTATCCCAGAACAACAAATGAAAAAATTATTAACAATCTTGATCAAAATCATTCGTTGGTGATTTGTACTAAAATGTCTGAATTTTATTCTCATTCTGCTAACTTATTCCACTACAAAATTAGATATTGGGATTATCTCCTTGATCGGATGATCTGAAGAGATATCTGCATCTAAACTTTAATATTAAGATTTGGAATAGTCAGCCAACGTACTATATTCATGTCACCATGAAACGTCTCAGATGCTCAAGAAGTAGTTCCAATCAGAACTGCGTATTGGTAGGATGCGCCACTGTGTGAAATTTTGGAGTGATCTACAGAAAGCTCTTAAAGTAATTTGACTAGAGTGCAAACATATTGCAGTTGTACCTTAGTCCAAATTACTCCAAGAACTTTCCGCGAATCACTCCAAAATTCCACATCCCGACCTCAAGAGTCCACGTGGAATTTCCATGGAGGTTTTCCACGTGGACTTTTGAGATTGGGATAGTGTTGCATTCTGCCAATACGCAATTCGGATTGGAGCTATTTTTTCGAAATATTATTTTGTTTTATATTAAATCGTATGCACAGGAAAACCAAGTTCCATGGATTATAATTCAGTCCGTTCATGTTCTGCTCTATGAACTGTCAGTTTTCTGTACATGCTTGCGAACTTTGAGTCTTGAAACTGATTTCAATCGATTGTTGATTCAATGTGTCCAAAATGTGACCTCCAGCATGTCGATAGATGGAGTAGATCTGAAAATGTGCGCGTTCGGAGTATGAAAGGGTCGACCCTTTCCGGGACTCAGGGATTTGATACTCTTGATTTTTCCTCTTTTTCAAATAAGCTGAATTTCCGGTTTTCTCGCATCATATCAGCTTGTTCATACAAGGGTCATTTTGAAGAAAATTGCAGAAACTATTGATTTGAAATACTCTTGAAGATGCAAAACCTCGTCCATGCACTGAAAAATATATTTTGCGAATGAAAAAGTGCTTTTACTAAGATTTTTATGATGTTTTGGACCCCTATCTCCATGAAATTTGATCCCATTAACACGTTTCAATGAATTACCAAGCTCTATTTATGTGAAATCAATGGGGAAGAGAACATTTTTGAGCTTTTTGAAGTCTTACAGCGCATGAATAAGCTCCTTGAGGCCTGAGGTCCAAAAATTGACAACTGTAGAAGACATTGGAATTGAGAGACCAAAATCCGTGAAGATTTTGAGATGATAGTGGTCAATAAGGTTCCAAAATTTTAGGGTGAATTGATGAAAAGCGTGGGAGTGATGGAAGGACAAAGGAAAAACAGGGAGAAATAGGACTTTTTGTAAGAAGGTTGAGGGATTATAAATTCATTATGAGGAGAGTATGTGCGATTGAAATCCCAAAATTGACTGATCTTTTGAGGAGATGGTCCTGGATGTGTGTGCAACGTTTCAGGGGGGAATAAGGAAAAATTCTGAAGTTTCCGTCTCGCAAAGGATGAATTTTGAAATTTTTGAGTCTCATAGGGAATAATTGAGGTGGTAAATGAGAAATAATGTAGATAATGATTTTTTAGAAATGAGGATTGTTTGTGGGAGTAAATTGTACTTACAAGAAAAAGACGAGGGGTCTGGGTCACCAATCTCCACCAGAATTTTTTTACAGTCTCGCATCACCTAGTAGATGAAGAATCCAGAGTGTTCCCGTCAAATGGGCACTCTCTTCCAAGATACGGCTATAAACATGAGTATTGGCTATATACGCTCGTGTTAGAAAGTCGTATATATAGATATACTAACAATATAGCTGTATCTCAGAACAGAAGGCCCATTTGATGCAGATGCCTGGGATTCTTTACATTCTCGGCAGTACGAGCCTGTAAAAAATTTTTGGTTTTCATTGGTGTTACAAAGACCTGATCCATCCCTTGTTAGTGAGCGTGTTGTAACTTAGAGGAATTTTTTCAGATTTTTTGTTTAAGATTTAGGAAAGTTGTAGATATATCGAGAATGAAACAATTCACTCCTTTGGATTTTTTTGGTATGGAATAGTGATACTTTGAAAATGTGTGAATGAAAAAGTAATGAATATTAACGAATGAAAATTTAGAAATGTGTACAGATATTGTAAATGGAGGAGTGCGGATGATTTGGGATTGAAAGGAGCAAATGAAAAAAAGTTATAAGAGAAGGGCAAAGTGATGATGACGCACAGACTCACTTACACACAGACACGAAGATGCGAAAGAAGAAAATGATTTATGGAGAGATTATGATGGGGGATGGATGAAATATAAGATGAGCAATGGTAAAGTCTGGGGGAGTGGGGGTTCTGGAGGAAGGCAAGAGGAAAAAATTTGAAAGAGATTCGCTTCACCGCATACAATGCTTCCTCTTTGAGAAAGCAAAACCTTACTCTCCAGATATGTGAGTTGGAAAGAAGAATATACGCCAAATATCTCCCAATCATCACTCATAAACGCAACGAAGTGATTCGAGAACTTTTCCCAGAGCTTAAAGTGCCCTCAGAGATGTATAACATTCGAACAAAGTTGGTAAACGAGGTTTAGGTCTGCTAAGCTCAAAGAATTGTTGGCACGGCAGCCCAAGTCTCATACTTGCTTTGGTGTGCTCACCATCTCGCGCCTTTATGAACAAGCAGAACAGAAGAATTCTCTGAGAAACGTGGATTTTGGAGAGAAAGGTAACATTCAGATGAGCTCCCTCATGCAACTCGAATGTGAATCTCTGATTTCTCACAATGTGGTGGAAAATTTTTTATCTAGCAGGTCATCGATTCACAGAACCGAAATCATTGTAAATTCACTCCGCTTGTCATCTACTCCTCCCTTCATTTTATGAATTCAAATTTAGTACCTCAATCGCTATCAGATCAATTGAGGTCGGCCCAACAATGTTGTTCGTTCATTGCACGCTACAACATCCTTCAGCTACATTGGGATTTTTTCTATTAGCCCTCGCGGGTCCTCATCATCAAGTCCCATGTGGCTGAGCTACTTTGGGATCGTGAGTGAAATCTCAGATTCTCCACGCGATACACTCCCGCAAGCCTCAAGCTTTCGAGCCGGGACAACGCTGCTGCATTCCTGGCCCAAGCAGCAAAAGCTCCTCAACACTCCTCCTCGCCCTTCTCTCGACAGGCTTGGGATTTTTCACACGTGCCGCAGCTCTTACTTTCGAAACACACGGTGCGAGATCTTGTCGTCGAGTCGAGAGCGGGGGCTATCCGTCCCTTTCTCCCCGCGAGTCGTCGCGAATTCTCTCAAGGACTGGGCCTCCCGTGCCACTCCACACATGCTCGAGATACGTCAGCGAGGCTGCCATATCGTCCCGCTGCGCGGATACGCTGTACTCCCGCATAGTCGGGACAGATTTGCAAGTTAAATGCCATAAACGAGAAGCCAGCGCATTCTTTCGTCTCCCTCGGTTTTGAGAGCTCTTCTACACTTGCCATGCGCGATGGATTTTGTATGGTTATGTGAGCGGTGACCCCGTGCCTTGATGCTATATTGTTGGTGGAAAGATTTGCGAACGCGAGCTGTTTGATGCGAGCGTCTCGACAATCATGCCGCGAGTCAGCGAGGATATATATTCTTCGTTTATCGCTTGCTCGAGATCGTCGAAGGAGAGCTTGATACTCGAGGCCCTGATCGTTTTGGAAGAGATGAGTGGTCTGAGGGAGGGAATTGTGGGGGAGAAGGTGATTTCGCACGGAGAAGTCTTCGAGACAGGCGGCTCGTTTGAATTTCTCTCGCTGAATGTTTTATTTAGGAGGCGCTGACATCGCCGAGGCTTATGAATTTCCTACCGTCCCTGGCGCGGGGAGTTTTCGCCATACTCGATTTATGATTCTTTGATAAAGTTGCGCGGTAGTATCGTTGACGATGGCAAAGAGGATTATTGCTTCAAGACCTAGCTTGATATCTGAGAATGCATTTTTGGAATTTTCACTGAACATACAGATTCTTTCCAAATACTTGTGCTTTGCGTTTGGAAAACTTGTTAATCATCTTGCTCAAAGTGTATTACTTATTCGAAGAGGAGCTCGCAGGGGAGCTCAGTTTCACCATTGTGGCACACCGTGTCTTGGACAGCCGGAAAAGCAAAAGGATTCTGAGATAACTTATAAGGAAAAATAATTTTTGAAAAATTGAGAAAAAATTAATTGTATAAAGTTTGAGCTTAGACAATTTGCCAAGATTGTGAATTCTGCATGCAACAAGACATTGGAATTTGAAGGAAAATTAGTCGGGGTTCTTCGTAAGAAAGAATTTGTTTCATTCTCGCAGGAGCTATGCAGTTGCCATCGGATGTCAGCCTCCTAATGCTCTCCATCGAATGTAGTTCGCGATTCGTAAATCGATCTGTTTGAAATGATTTTCGTTTTGTCTCCAAAATGTCCCGCCAAGTCCCATAAACATTTAGTCTGAATCATATTGCGATCAGAATCATCATCTCCGCTGAACATCAGAGCTAGGAAGTGAATGAAAAGAGGCAAGACATTTTGGTCACAAATTTTTCGAGTCAGCTCTTTCGAGCTCCCTCCACCAATTTATCAAGCTCCCAGTCCAATCGTCTATCCTCATGCGTATTTCTAACCATCCATGCTCCATCTTCCCTACAAGTCACCGTAGGCTCAAAAAACCATATCTCCGCGACAGTACTACCAAAAACAATAATACAACGCCAGGGGCGCACCACCAGCGCGCAAAAGTTGACTCCTCCCAATGCGCGTACGCGCACCTGGATATGTAGACTATATATGCTCGCGGGCGCATCCTCGCCCGGTTCAATTATTGATAAATTTCGACACCACGCGGTCTTGGTCTTTCCCCTCTCGGCGAGCGTCCCGCGTGCGCCTACTAATTTATCTCCCTTTGAATATTCGAAAGGCGGCTGCGCGGATGGCTGCGTGCTCCTTCGCGCCTCAGCTCTACACCCCGTTCGCGTCGAGCCTCTATTCGGGCTCTGCGGGTCGAGAGGGAGAAGAGGCTCGCAGCGCAGCCTCGTTGTCTTCCGAGTTTAGGCTGGGCGTCGCATGACCGGGACATTAAGACATTGTTCGCATGATTTACAGTCCGTATTACATTCACGTGCTGGCCATATATTTAGCATACATTGTGTAGCCTTACCCCTTGCGCGAGTCTGGCCTACGAGCTACCACGTTTCGCCACCTCACCCGCGTGCAGTCTTGAGGATCTTTAATATCGTGAGGCGAGAAACGAAGCTCGGGGTGGGCCACGGAGATTCTTGCGATGCCCTCTTCTGGATCGCCGATCTTTGGGCTTGTGAGGCTTTCGATTGCTCTGCGGTATAGGCCGGAAGGTTGCCTCTGAATATTATAATTCCACATTCAACACTTTGTGTTCCGATTCACGAACTCTGTGTTTCAATCTGAATTTCTATATTGCAACTCGTTCTAATCCATATCTTGCGGTACCGTTCAAAATGTTCGTTAGGTACGACACACTCGGTTTTTATCTCCTATTAAGAATTGAAACAACTGAAATTCAGTCAACGAGCCATATCTATTCAGAATCTTGTTACCATTGGCATCATAATCTATTCTTGAACATTCTTCCATGAAAATTCACGCCTCTTCTATCTGAAACAGACCATACAATCTTTTACCTTGGTATTCTATCTTCATTTTTTACGTATTTGAATCATACATTTTCATATACAGATTATGAATTCTAGCCTCACACTTTCAATACACCTCTGTCTTTTCTTAGTGGTGCCTTGTATCTTTACGTCCCATAGATCAGTTCATCTTCAGATTTGTGATTTATTATTCATAATGTCTAGCTATGATATGTTCTCATTACACATGTTCTACTCACAATGCTAGTGAACCGAGGTGACCCAATTCCAAGATTTGTGTCTTCTGTCATAAACTGTTCATCGATTCTCATGACTCATGTCAATTGATAGTGTTCCATCCTATCTTGAATAATTGCACTGATCTCCAGTCTGAAATTTGTTTAGAACTCTCCAAGACCTCAACTCGATACAGAATCATTTTATGCGAATTTTCAACTTTTTTTTTCGATTGAAATTCTCAAACTTTGAACTCAAATTTCTTAATTTTTTCCTTCACTTTCATTCCACTTCCTGATTTTCGTTCTCTTGCATTCGTAGAATGCCATGCTATTCTACAGCTTCCTGAACTCCTCAACAAATGACCAGAATATAAAATTTGACTCTCTGATCGCATGCGCTTTATCACAGCAAATTGTCTTCAGTGTCCACGTAGGGGGTATTTTAATACAATTTAGTAAGATACTGTAGGTTCGATCCAAGACTCAGCTTTGAGTAGATCGAACAATCCAGCCTGTTAGAGATGTATAATGAATGATTCGTTACGCCTCAAGAGTTTGAGAAGAAATAGAGCAGAAGAAGTTGATGCCAACTTCAATTGGTAAGACAGTAATATTTACACATAGGTAAAGATATGATCCAACAGGAGATTGTCAGGTATCTGGATCATAGATTTGGCTGGAACTTTTGGAGATGTCTTTTTTGGTGCCAAAAAATGAAATCCAGAGCTGCAGGATTTATTACCCAATGATATCCGAAATATAGTCCAGAATCTTAGCATTTTAAATATATTCATGGATGTCACACATTCTGACATGAGCCTATAAGAACCATATAAATATTCTGAGCTATATCTCGAAAATCGTTGGGGTATGAGCTCTACGGCTCTGGATTTCATCTTTTGGCAGCAAAAATAGACTATTCTCAAATTTTTGAGGAAGTCCATGATCCGAATCCCTGACACTCTCCTGGCCAGAGACAACGTGAAGCATAAGGGGCGGCCGCAGGAGCAGAGAAGCATGAGCAGGAGTTTGCGGTCAACTGCTTAGGCCTCAAAAGTCATCGATAACGGCGAAGTATAGAGAGATTGGCGAAATTGTCCGAATTCGTATCCAAAATATACCAATGAGATGATTTTTCGCAAATGTACGACCATAAACCTCTCAGCGCCCCGTCCCTCTCGCTCTTCGCGTTCTCGAATCTCCGAAGATCTCAGAATTGTACGTTCACACCCGATACAGATAGAGAACAGGAGTTTTTGAAAGATCAATCACATCTTTTAAGATCCATGAAATTGAAGGTCGTACCTGCAAACAGCCTCAACCTCTTTCGAGAAATCTCCTCTTACCAACTATACTCCTGTGATCAAGCTGGTCTGGATTGTGAGAACATCAGAGTATCACAAAGTAGAATAGGCGTGGTACAGCCGTACAATCACACTTGTCCCTCTCTTCGCGTAATTATTTCATGAAATCAGTCACAGCACAGATGATGCAGCCCAACGCGCGACACGCAACACCAGAGAGCTCCGACCGCGTCGCTGATGAACTTGGAAATAGTCATCGATCATCCAATTATTCGCGCGATCAATCATTCGCATTCGAAGCGCTGCCGAGCATCAGCAACGCGACGACGACGAGGGGCTGCGGATGTGACTCCCGACGGCCGTGGCGTACGTGTATTGGATGTAAGCTTCGGAAAGTCGGCTCCCCCGACCCTGGCGTTCGACCCTCATTCTGAATCCCTAATCAACCCTTTTCAGCGCGCGTAATTTCGGCCCATCGCCCGCCTGCGCTCGCGGCAAGCCCGGTGCCTATGGCTCCAGAGCTCTACATATATATACGTGTAGACACGGCATCAGCTCGCGCATCTCTTTCTTGCTCTCGCTCTCACCTCGCTCGCCCTGGTAATATCGCTGTCCCGCTCTTATATGAGTCTCCTTCGATTTTGCGCCCGGCGACGGAAGATGAATTACAAGTCCCTCTCGTGCTGCCGCGGCAGCCCTCATTTTGCCCCAGCGCGAAGCACGAGAGACCACAGTAATTTACAAAACCATGCGTCACGGGGCAAGGGTTTGCTTCAGAGCACCTCTCCCTCTCCCTTTTGCGTTACGCATTTTTTACTAATTTGCAAATATTAGCTTTTCCTCGCGCGCGCTACGAATACAGCGAAGAGTGCTGCATGCTTTTATGTGCCTCCCCTTTGCGTTCTGAATTGAAATTTCTTGAGGGAGATTGGATTTTCTCATCTCGTTCAAGCTCCTTTCCTCCTTCGAATAAATTCAAGCTCTTGAGATTCTTTTTTTTGTTGGTCTCACGAAAGAAAAAAAACATTAGTTGAGGCTTGATTCTGTCGTGATGCATGGTACTTGAGTTGTGTCGCGGTCGACATGGATTTCATTGGTCATGTCCAAAATTGACCGCGAAAAGAATGAAAGAGACAAAGATAAGAGACAATTCATTAATCCTTTCTGTATTCCATTTTTTTCTCGTACATGGGAAAATATTCGGGGTTAATCTTCATTGGGATATGTTTTCTAGATATAGTCCCCGTGTCGTCCTATCAGACGACGTTTACAATGAAGTGGTTAATCGTCAGCGAGCAATAGCGCCAAATGATATAAATGTGATCTGTTTTATCGATATCGTTCAAAATAAAAAACAACCAAACAATTTGATATCGAGTTGTTGCTACAGAATTTACCGTTGCAAATCGTTAATGACGTCGAATGTACTTGGAAGATCCGCTCGGAGAAGTGCGATTCTGGCATGTTTTGAAGCTGCGCTTCCGCCTACGCCATGCGCGAAATCAGTCGGCGAGCAATGCCAGTATGCCGTACGTTGCGAGATCGCTGAGTAGCTGGAATTGATAGGGTAACCCTCGTTAGCGCTCCTTATTACCCCCTCCTCGACTTTCTGTAGCGAACCGACGCCCAGATTTGCGATTAGCCAAATGCTTGCAAACACCAACTTGTGGGAATGTGATGAATGAGCCAAACGCAAGCGTATCACGCGATTAATGCGATTGAACGCGATCTCCGCAGTTAACATTAGCAGCCGGATCAGTGAGAGGAGATTTTTAGTGAGTTGTTCTTCTCTGCAGTGATAAAAATGCTCTCGGATATTGGATCTTGATAACTCCATATTGAATTGTTGAGAATATGTTTGGATCCTCAGGATAAGACGAGTACGTTTGGCTCCCATGAAGATCAAAGAAAAAAACGATGCTCATCGGTTGACTTTGATGGAAAGTAATGATTGAGAGGATTTGATTGAGTCGAGCAGAAATCCAGATCGATTCGTTCATCACAAATGTTTTCAGCAAAATGACATCTAATAGACCTGCTGCCACGAAGTGTTTCTCATTCAACAATATGCGATCTCAAACTGATTTTAGACTGTTATATTTATGGGAATGTAATTGAACGTGGATGGCTTCAGTTGAGATAACCTTTGAATCATCCTACGATTACTGTTCTACAAAATTTTATCGGGCATTAACTCTCATGTGTTCATCACATGGAAGAATACTTTTTTGCTCTTGAGAGATATTCAAATCGATGAATTTGATATCTCACCTGTCTCATACCAGAAACCGTAGACAATATTGAATATTTATATTGTTTATAATATAGATACGTATAAACGTACTTTATAGCACGCTAACCTAAAAATCGCAACTTTGGACATGATTTTTAGGTATTTGGTACGAAGGACTTGTAAAACTCGCTTCGCTCGTTTCACAAACAGTCCTTCGTACAAAACTACCCGTCCACGTGCGGTGTCATAAAATACTATTTTGTTCAGTCCAATGAGCCTGAAAATGGTCGTTTGGGTTGAATAGACGAGCATTTTCCTGCAGGTTCTCTACGTAGATGCGAGAATAACGAAATAGTTTCCTACTTCTGACAGGATGCGCGGGTGTATGTCAGATGGTTGTTTCTCTCTCTTGAAAGATCACAGATTCATCATTTTTTCTATTTTTGACAAACCCAAACATCGTTTTGCACGTTACGTAATACGACTGTGTGTATAGCGTTACCAATGATTCTGTGTATTGAGCTTGAGGTAAAAAAAATCTCGTCCAAACCAATCATAAGCATTTCACGTGAATAATGGTGTCCCCGAAAGAATCAGCTCTCTTCATGTAGCTGGCTTTTGGGGATTTGGAGTGAATTGAAAGGTGGTATGAATCTGGAAAATCTAAACTCCTTTCATCATGTGTCATTTGTAGTTTAGCATTTTGCTTGGAACAGAACCAGTCGGACAATTCAACTTGATACAAGAACTTCTGGGTTTTTCTCATAATTGTATTGCTCCCGATCAGAGTGGGGTTATTACATTTCGGCTTCTTGAATACCGCATTAGTATTCTAGACGTCCCTCGGACTCGTTCTTTATAGTCATTCTAACAATACTACTTAGACGAGCCATTGATCTCACATTGATCTGTATAATCGCAAAAGGATTTTTCCAGAAGATGATTACTAGTCGGGAAATAATTATACGCTCTGATTTCAAGATTTTCAAATTGATGTGTATAACGCAGTCCTTTTTATTGAATACAGTCAACGATTCGACTTATATCCTCGGAAACGGACGTATGAATGCAAGAGTAACGGAACTTAGTTCTTTGAATTTGCGGACGGTGATCTTTACCATGAGAAAATTATCTCAGAGAAACAGCCATATCTCAGATCAAAAATGACTCGAAATAAAATTGGAAGATGGATTCCAAAGCGTTTACATTCCAGTTCAAATCCCGTGGGTTGCCTGCGATGCAATGATTTCCCTTTAAAATTGATGATTATTGCCCATGTTAGAGAAGGGATATCTATAAGTATACCTGCAATGCTAGTGTAATGAGCTGTAACTCAGAAACGCTTGAGCATTGGTATGTGTGGCTTTGGATATCATCTTTTGGTGCCAAAAGGAGACGATTTCCGAGGTTCCGGCCAAATTTCTGATCCGGAGGGTGTAGCGTCTTCTGGTTGGATCGTGGATATTTTGATGAGTCACATAATCCCCTATCCCCTTGGACAAAAGTCGATTTCGAAAAGTCGACGGGTCCGGTCCGACTCGAACATCAGCTGATCCCGTGCGTGCGCCGATCTCGCAAATCCGCTAGAGTGTGTCGCGCCCGTGCGTCGTCTTCGTGGTGGTGTCGAAAGATCCAACGAAGCTCCTCTCACGGAGCGCGCTCATCACAGGGTTTTTCGTGAATCTCAAAATTGAGATACCCGCTATCGAGATAACGCTTGCGCGTCGATTCTACGAGCATTCTGTTATTGCTGTTCTGTCAGCATGGCGCAAGGATCCAAGTGTCTCAAGCACGCGGAGCACGCTGGTCACGAGGTTTTTTCGTCCAAAATTTAAGATGCCCGTCGTCAAGACAACGCATTCGCGTGCTCGCGCGCGTGTGAGATCCTAGTCCTAATAAGATTCTACAGCTTCGAGATATCGATTTACTGCATTTTGTTCCACTCTGTTTCCGACATGAGTGAGATCGTACTTATATATTTGTCGAGAGATGCCTCATGTGTTATCGAATAGAGGTATTGGTAATACCTGCGCAATCGACAGCTGTATTGAATTCTATGAGGAGTTATTCACACAGATCACTCACATTCACATCTTGTACACATCCGCGCGCCGTGGCGCGCATTATTAAATCTAGTATTTGAATAATCGTCTATTGAAGATCATCTATCTATTCTTCAAAAATCTGAATCCGCCTCGATATCTTGAAATTACTATTCAACGCAATCAGTTCTGAGTAGTCGACGCGATAAAATGATAATTATCTTTGTATTTCTGACCCGTATTCAGCCGGCTTATTTGATTCAAAAAACTCGTAGAGCAGAGTAGTTGGTGCTTTGGTTATCGGATTAAAAACAGTATGAAGTCACTCCTGACCTCGCACCTCATTATTACCTTGTTAATAATTATTCCACCCGTATTCAATCGAAACCAACGTGAGTTGAGATTGTTTCTATTATAATAGTATTGAGTTGAGTATAAGTATCTGAAATCAAAGAATAAATGAGGTTTTTGATCACCAGATATAAGTTCAATAGGTACCGTGGATCAACAAAGGTCATGTCTTTAGGAGATGGCATTTTTTTAACGAATTTTTTTAAGATCGCTTAATTAACTGACTTTCTTTTCTAAATTGATTTGAAAATCGATATGAAGGGGAGACCGTACAGAGTCGATTTGTCGTCTGCTACAGCCCTAGTTTGTGTCACAATTTTTGCTTTATGCATCTTGAACGAGTCGGTTAGACATGATATCGCTCCATAGAGCAATTCTCTTGAATATACTGATTCCAATGAGCATTTGTACGTTGCTCTACCTATAATGAAACTCGCGATATTCCTGCAACGGCGGAGCCAACAACATCACGATTATGGGTACTGCAATACCGTTGCAGAAAAATCGCGAGTTGTATTGTAGGTAGAGCAATGTACGAATGCTCATTGGAATTAGTAGATTCGAGAAAATTGCGCTATGGAGCCATATCATGTCTAACCGATTCGTCTAAGATGCACAAAGCAAAAATTGTGGCACAAACTAGGGCTGTAGCAGACGACAAATCGACTCTGTACGACCTCCTCTTAAGTTATGAAAACGGCTGAAATGGCTATTCAACATTCAGAAAAGGATCTGGTTTTGAGGAGTTCATTCTTAGCTCAGTATCCATGATTTCCAATGTGATCTGACTTCCTTCGAGATATAGGCTACTGTTGACGTTTATGCGAACAAAAAACATCGTTGATGAGATTGTGATATATAAGGTAGCGATTACTAAGTTTTAAATGGGACCGAGGTTCAATATTTTCTGTTTTTTTCTGAATAAAAAATGAAGTATTTTAATCGGGAGGCAGCTACTTTATAGATCTTTAACATTTGATTGAATGTGAGTAGTCACTATCAAGCAGTTGATTCGCTCATGGCGCACAAATAACTTGGATAACAAATACAATTATTTTATTTTTAAGCTACTTGCCAACGTGGCTCACTTGCTAGTCTCATCTCAATTCAGATGCAATATCACTAATCTTCGGCAATCATGTCTCGAAACCCTGAGATTTGAATTCCAGCGTCAATGCTATCAGATTTTGAGAATTTTTGTTCACAGTATACTAGAGAGAATTTATAAGAATTAGTTTAGTAGAAACTTGCGCCTGATTAAAACTCCTATGACGAGAATTTTATTGTTTGATTGTGTTGATCATATGACCTCCTGCGTTGAATCACTTTTCAAACAGGGTCATGGTTCAGGTTCAGCGTACAACTACGTAGATGTATAGATACCATGGAATTTTTGTTGAAATGTCATTCCTCGAAATTCAAATCCTTGGGTATTGTGAATGATTCTTGCTCGTTAGCTTTTACTAGACCCTCCATGACTTCGGAGGACTATTTTCTCTTTTTCTCGATCTAACTGGCCGAGTATTGATGTAGAGATTGAATTTAAACATTCAAATTGGAGTCCTCGTGATTTCTTAAACAACTCTTACTCTCTTCAGTTGTCATAGTTCTTTTTGATAATAGGGGAAGAAATTAAAATGCCATTTAATTTTTTCCACGCCATATAATTGATCGTGCAAGGATCGATATTGATTTGAATTGAATTTATTTAGTAACGACTGAGGACTCTTTGCTCCTAGATAGTCCAGACAGAGTGTTTGCATATTGCACAGTTATATACATCAGTGAACGGCGCGTGGAAGGTTTTTGCCTTGAACGCAGTACAGTAAGAGAGAGAAAATTAAATAAGAGTATATAAAGAGAAAATGAAACTTCTTAACAGATTCTTCACATATGTACAACTTGAGCAATATTGTAGAGTCAATGGATCATAGCACGTCACTATAGACATCAAATTACTTTTGTCATCACTGGTAGGATCTTATTCTTATGAGACTTGTTATGATATGGAAGTCGCTCATTTAACAGTGACTACCTTTTATATGATCGCTCTCCAGTTGTCTCAAAGTAACATTTCAACATTCGCTTGAAGCAAGGACGAGTAAATTTGACTCTAATATCTTCAGGTAATGCATTCCACTCACGAGCAACACCAAGCGAGAAAATGTTCTTGAACGTATCAATCCGAGCATATCTTATCAACCAGTTAGTAGCGCGACATCGTTTGGATTCGACCTTACATACACGACAAAATTTGAATTTACACGCAAGATATTCGAGTTTACGCGACAGCAGCATGGTGCTCAGTAGGCAAATGCTTAGAAAATTCCGTCTCTGGGTGAAGGACGTGATGTTATCTCTCGTAAATGCCGGGGTGATATGATCAAATTCTTTCAGCCTGCTGCATAGTGCAATGATGCATTTTTGCACCTTTCCATTCTGAGAATCATCTCTTTGGACAAGTCCATGAGTGACCCGACACAGTCATCAAAATACGGAAAGACTGAGGATTTAATCAGTGTGAATTCAGTTTGTCGTAGAATGCAGTCACTAAACTTTCTCAGTTTAGAGAGAGCGGCAAAGGATTTTCTAGATGTTATGCTACAATGTTCTTGCATCGAGAGCGTGCTATCATCTAGTGTAACGCCTAGTATTTTTAATGAGTCACTGTACGATAGAGGAATAGCAGGATTTTTCCTTTGGTGAAGTTAACTTATTCCCACTGGTAGAGTATTGTGCAATAAGAACCCATAAATGAATTGTATTCTGAGAAAAGCCGTCTAACATTACCCTTCTTCTTACAATTTAGCGCTGAAAATAAGATATCTGGGATATCTTGAAGCGTAAAGGGCTCAAACTTTCGGAATATTTTGAAACAATATCTTACAAATGATACTGTCAAGTACGGATGAGATGCATTCTGATTTTTCTTTTTTCAAGCGCTCATACCAGATGGATACTGTGAGACAGACGATAAAGATCAAGTAAATGATGACAAGTGCAATGCATTTTGCTTAGCTATCAGAAGACAGGCTGGAGGTGAATGTGTTGAGGAAAAATGTGAGTGTTATGGCAATGTGAGACCAGTGTTAAGACCAGGATTTCAAAATTCCATCCAAAGCATGGCTCGACGCATTTCTGTTGCCACTCAATGTCTTTACTATAATAGCATAATGGTAGAAAGATACAATCGATAAAATTTTCAAGATATCCATAAGTGAGAAGTAGATGATAGATGTTTGAACACTCAGTGAATTCAGACATCCAATATTTATTCCTGCATAGATTCTGTGCTGGGTCTTCAGTCTTTGGATACATCAGAAGGTTTCATACGCAAGGAGGATGTATTTTCACGCGATTTTACTGTTACCCGAGTGATCAGTTGGATTATTCCACATATCATTATGGCACAGATCTGATTAGAAAACCAATGGACAACGGCTAGGATTCAGGCAAGCAAGTTTCATTGAGGAAATTGTAAAAAAAGCTATGCATTGAGTGAAGAATAAAACCTGCTGTGCATTTACATTAAGAACTTTGGCTCGCTGTAAAGATGATGGGACAAAAGTTTCAATAATCCCAGTCCCCATCATAAATGAAACATTAGGCATGCGCGTCATAGATTCACACCAAATTTTGGAACTATTCAGTTCTTCCATGCGTATCTTGTGTGCAGTGCTAGAGACTTACTGTTCTATAGGGAACTATACGAATCGACACCACCAGGTATGTGGTGTTTATCTGTGTATGGACAACTTCGATATTCGAGGTTCGCTGCCGTTCGTTCGAGATTTGCTTTCACTATATCTGTATCTATTTCATCCGTGGTGACTTGACATAGCATTTGTCGTGCGCATATGAATTCATTGCGTTTGTATCATTCAATTGAGATAATGTGTTGGGTGGCGTTGCCGTGAAACAGGCACCCCGATAGTGATGGATACATGACTGTGACCTATCGCCGCTCGAATAAAGTACACCTAGAAATTTGGCTATGAATCGAGGCCATCATTGCTTCAATAAAGTCTGGTCGTCGATATGTTGCAATTGATACAGGCTTCACGCAACTTCACGCCACGGGTGTTCTGTATACTCACTTTTGTTCCTTCGTAACCTTTGTCGGGTCGGAAGATGGGTAAAGACAATATTTCGCGCCACGCGCAGCGCGCGCCTTTTTAAATTCTCATAGTCTTCTAATTCAAAACTCAATAGGATTTTGGAGGTATTTGTCAGATCCATTATCTTGATACTAACTCAATTATAAACATATTGATCTTCACGCACAACGCGCGAGTCTTCAAATTCTGTCTGTCTATTAGACGCCCAATGAGAATTTCGGGATGATTGACAAATTGATTTCCCTGATATTATTGTTCCAAAATGTTTTGATCTCCGCGGGGGGATTCAACGTTTTAATTAGATTTTCAGTGGAATTTTCTTAATATCCCACAAACCGATTCCCTTGGTATTCTGTGGAATTTTTTTCTATTTAAGGTACGCGCGCGCAAACAGGAACTTTCAAGTCTCCTGAAATATTGAGGAATAAATTCCCTTGATGAGTCCTGTTGAACGTCTTTCGATCTCCTTGCCTCAAGCAGATCCTTGCGAAGATTCGAAATTTGTCCGTCTGTCTGGCGATAGTTGATAAATGCATTCTCTTGATATGAACCTTGTTCAGAATAATTCGACCCTCCGCAAGCAACGTTCGCGTATCCAAGTTGTAGTCTGTCTCTCAATACAGAAGAGCCTTGTCATGGACCACCTCCATAGCTCACAAAAACAAGACAAATCCCGAGTTTGGATGAAAATCGATGACCCGCATTGCTGGTTTTCTATCCATTAGAAATGCCTGATTGTAGACTAGTACGATCTAGAAACCCTCGTGGTTTCTTGTGAATCGAGTGATCCCGCCCTCTTCTCCAGCCTCCCTCAGATCCCAAAACTATGTATTGCACTCACGTGATTCAAAATAAATGCTACCTGCGCTCATCATTTATTCCAAAACTGCCAGCAAGATAGTAATTAGTAACATAAGCACACAATTTGGAAAAATGTTCTCCCCGAGAAAGGAACCAACTGGATTTGAATAATATCGTGCGTTGAATCCAAATTTTCCATCAGTTTTGCTCAGATAACTTCAAATTTTTGATATATCATAACAAATTTCTTTTGAGGCGATATCAAACTTGTACGTCAGCATCGGTGAGGAGGGGAAATTTTACGTTCAGATAGTTGATTAGAAGAATCTAATTTTTGCATTGCCGTGGTCTACGCAACGATCATCCAGTTGAACCACTCTGATAGTAATCGATTACCGCAGGTGATTTTAGTGATTGAGTAGCCGAAATGATTCCCGCGATCGAGTGTCCGAGGTGGCTTCAGCAATCGAGTGCTCGAGATGTTTTCCGCGATTGAGTACTTATCGTGATTCTAAAGATAGAGTACTCAAGGTGATTACCGTGATCGAGTACTCGAGTCGACTTTAGTGGTAGGGTACCGGAGCTGATCTCAGGGATCGAGTACCCGAGGTGATTTTCGAGATCGAGTACGCGGGGTGGTTCCCGTGATCGAGTACTCGATGTGATTTTAGTGATCGATCATGGTAATCACCTCGGGTATTCTACCACCAAAGTCACCTCGGGTACTAGATCACGGGAATCACCTCGGGGATTCGATCACTTGAATAGCACCAAGCACTCGATCGCGGGAATTACTCGAGCTCGAGAACTCGATGATTAAAATCACCTCGGGGACTCGATCACTAAAGTTACCTTGGGTATCTGATCACTAAGGCCACCCCGGGTACTCGGTCACTTAAATCACCCTGAGTATTCGATCGCTAAAATCATCTCGGTTACTCGATTACCATCAGAATGAGTTAGATCAGAATTTTTTGGACGATCGTTGCGTCCCCACGGCAATCCAAACTTTGGATTTTATAATCGACTACTTGAATTTTCCCTCTCTTTTCCATGCCGAGCTCTGAAATTCGATATCTTCTAGAGGAATTTCTTTCATTTAATTGATGCGACCCGGTTGAGGGTTTGTTCCAATTGGGGTTCTCGTGCTCCGCTTCGAAGTATTCGGAGTGTTATTGAGTTTCGCGTCCACCTAATGCAGCACTACAGTTGACACAGATTGACCCGAGGAACTTGAAAAACAAAAATTCCGAAAAGAGTCCTATCCCCAAACTTGATGCACACGAGGCCTCCACCAGCACGAGAGACCAGGTATAATCGTTCGATATATGCCTTCCTCGTGAGTACGCGTGTGGCCTCGTAAACGGCATACCCCTCACGCGATCGAGATTGTAAAAAGCTCGCAACCCTCACTCGCGCAATTAGCCAAGTCAATCAAGCTCTCTCTCTCGAGAGAGAGAGGGTGAGCATAGGAGGTTGCTCGCATCGCGTATAGAGAGGCACACACCGTCAGGTGCATCGATTCTCGCGGTGCTATGTGGCGTTGGCTCTCTCGCGCCCTTGCATGGATCAGGTGGCAGAGATCGAGCGCGCTCACTCGGCGCTTAAGATGATTACCGGCCTCGGGGCGCAACGGCACGCGATCCGCCCCATCTCCATCCCTCCGCGGTGCGAAGCAGAAAGAACTGCGACCCCGGGAATAAAGAATCGCCGTCGGACAAATGAGCCGCCTTATCTGGGTATTACCGCTCTTTTTATTTGAGCTGCGATTATGCGAGCGAAAGAGCCAGAGGTGGCGCAGTGATAGCGGCGCGTACACTTTGACATCCTTTGTGAGTTGCACCGAGGGGACGGGGGGCAAAGAGGAACATCCACCATCAGGCCGAGTGGAAGTGCCAACGGCCCACTTGAGCTCTACCCGAGCTCTTCCGTCTTTTCGCTCTTGAAAGAGGCGTGAGGCGCGGGAGCGTGTTTTACTACGCGGTATCATTGGGGGAGGCCGTAAGATTGAGTGGAACGATTTGCAGAGGATGACTGGTACCTCTGTTTGGAGGATTCTTTCCCGCGTTCGCGGCTTGGTAAACTTTGGTGGGGCTGTCGATTGCTGGGAACAGTAGTGTAATTTTGTGCTTTGGAAGGAGATTCGTGTGGTCTAATCTAATGAGGAGGCAAAATGTGGAGAGTTTCTCAATTTCTCGAGGCAATAAAGCTATTTGATGCAGCTTATAGGTGCACTGTAAATACTGAATTTGCTGGAAATGAGTTTAGGTAGCACATTCTGCTTCATGACTGAAGATATTTGAGGGACCTCGATGGATACTCCCAGCCCCCTTCTATGTATCATACTCATTCTCTATTAGCGAAAATGAATTGTTGGGATTTGATTCGTGTGGTTGTATCATTCAGATGGCTTGCTGATTATCATCTCAGTGTTATTGCTGAATTCCATTAACAAGAATTTTTTTTGACACTATGTGCGTGAAAGTTGCGTTTGCACACGGGCTAGCATCTTTTACTTACAGATCGTGAAAAAAATAGTTGGATACGCGAGCGCAAAATTCATTTTTTGCCCTTGAATCAGAATATACTTACAGTGAGGCATCCAGAAGAGGGAGTTTTTCTCGAAAAGCAAGAGACTTTTCTTTTTTCCATTTGAAGACATCGTAAAAGAACAATCATGTTACTGTGTTCATTTAAAGATGATCATGATATTTTTCCATTCTTAGATGAATCTGTTACCAGTTTAGAATTTTCTGCAAATTCGAGGTAGAAATACCTTTTTCGTAATTGTGCTGTTTCTTATCACTGTCAGCTTCAACAGATCACGGTCCCCGGAATGCTTGGATGTAATTCTCTTTTTCCCAGAGAATTCTGTCTACAGATGTCGTTTCAATTGATCAAGTCCAAAAGTTCCCGAATTATTGATGAGGAAAAATTCTTTCATCTGATTCTAAAATGTTTGAAGTTGATATAGCGGTCGAAATATGACTAAAGATTATAATCAAATAACTCATTTGAAAGACTCGAGAAGAGTGTTAAATCAATACAAACATTTTGGTTACCAACCAAAATTATCCTAAGCGGGTCAAATCCATTCACTGCCATTCATTTACTAAGAGTTCTTTTTCTGACGTGTATTTAATCTACTTGTGAGATACATAGGATATATTTGATCTGAAGGAGATCAGTACAATGGATTGGTAATCTCAAGCACATTCATCATTGACTAATGAATAGTGAGGATGTCACAAGAAGATATGCAAATGAGTCGTGTTTGCTAAGATATCTAAAACGTTCCAGGTATGTTCTTTCTGATCCGTGAATTTGATTCGTGAGCTGTATCGAACCAAGATTTCTTCTCGGTGCAAGTGGTTTCCGCTCAAACCAAAAATCTGCATTTGGTAGTGAACTTATGATAATCGCTACAAAAATAGTTTTCGAACACAAGGAACCCATCGCTGACACGTGTTTCTTGATTCAATCAGCGGCCATAGGTTTTTTGAAACAACCAAAATATTTAGAATGCAGAGGAGGACTAAGCTTTTATCCTCAACCTGTTCCCTTGAAATGACCTATGATTTTCATTTCATCTTGATCTATAAAGATTTTGGCTCCTACCCAAGGGCTCACCCGGAGTAGAACGGAAACATTCTACGTTTCCATAATATTCTGAAGTTCGTCACTGGATAAAACCTTGGTGTATACATCCTCCTCACTGAGAATCACGAGGGAGTTCAGTCAGCGCTACCCCTGTTTCGCTCATCGTGGAAACTTGAAACCGAGCTTTATTGGCTCTCGATAACCTGTACAAAGGGTTGCCGCTGAGTCTGCTGCGCAATCTTCCGCTCGCTTTCGTCCAAGAAAGCGACTTCGTTCTCGCATTACCACCTCGCCGGTGAAAAGAATGTCTATCTCGTGCTATAATCGCGGCAATGGGCCGTTAAAGGAATCCTCCTCGATTGTGATTGAGGTTGAAAGTGGACCTCTCCGGTGCGATAAAAGTGAGCGATTTCCTGCACTCGAGTGCCACGCGAGAACGCATTGCTTTGTTGATGCGATCCTCAATGGCTCCATTCGACACTGCTTTATGATCTCTCTGGAGACTATTGATTTACG
>JAPYYZ010000283.1:0-22373 GCA_030522705.1 Eretmocerus eremicus | reverse complement strand
CGATAAGTGCATATGTAAGAGAGGCGATACGTCGAAAAATACCGCGGGCTTTGTGAAACAGGATAAACGAGGAAAGCCGAGTTTCACGTGACATTACACTCTTACATAAGGCGGGCGGTCGTGCGGGCGCGAAAAAGCTCGAACTAATACCCAGCGTGGATAGCTGTCAATACATGTATGATATATCCGCGAGTAGTTGCGACGACTACGCAGCAACTCGTCATCGCGAGCACAACAAAAACATCCGCAGCGCAGAATCCAATTAGCTCCGGAGCGGCTGAGCCGTATGCAACTGCTTCGTTCTCCAGATGCGGTAAATTTGAGGAGTACAGACGCAACAAGCGTACCGAGCTCAATCTTCTTGGCCTGTATGGCCTCGCAGAGCTCGACGGCGAACCATATGCGGCTGGTGCACGTGTTGAGCATGTACTCGTCCCGGGTGGAGGCGAGCACCGACCTGGCGCTGCGAGACTCGGGATTCGCCGCGACAACCTTGGCCCCGCAGTCCGGCGAGGCGTAGTTCTTTGAGCGCATCCTCATGCTGCCCGGGCCCCGACCCGAGCCTCCGTTCGCCGTCTGCACCGACGCGTTCGGGTGCGCTGGAAAAATTCAAACAGACAAGAATTATTGTTGGATTCTTCTGTCTGATTAGAGGCAAGGGTCGAATCGATCGAGCTGGACAACCGGACAGAAGCGACGCGCAGTCACGGCCACTACGTATCGATCGATCGGTATACAGCGCAGTACTTTACTCGCTTTGCGGTATGCAATCTCGACCGGCGGATCGCCGGGCTCATTGAGACGGGAGGGAGACCGAGCCGCAATTATGATTTATGCACTCACGGTAAATGGCGATGGCTGTAGACACGATGCGTCGTATTATTAGGTCGAAGTGTAATTGCAGAAGCAGATGGAGAGTTCAAGGAACGAGAATTCCTGACTTCAAAACTCGGAAAGTATGCAGCAATCGAAACTCTCAACAACTCAACCGAATAGCAAAAGACAGACTTTACTTTCATGAAAATAATCTGTGTCATCTAGCCGCCCGAGCAGGCGTAAAAGACACGATGAATCGGCGTGAATGCGCCTCTCGTATGGAAGTACAATTAAAACAACGACGGAAGCGCCAGGCAAAGCACCAGTTGATATGAAGAATGTACGCAAACGAGGTGCGATTGGGCGCTCACTCTTCTTTTTCTCGGCCTCCTCGAGCCTCTTTTGTGCCCACTCGTTGAACGATGGCATGTCCTCGTGTGGCTCGCTGCTGGTCCCAGGCCCGGCCGTGACGATGCTGTCGATTATCGCCGCCGTCGACACCTCCTCGGCGCCCCCGACGAGCCTCGCCCTGGCCGCTCCGTCGCTCAGCTCGGGCAAACTCGTCGTCGACGAGGCTTCTCCGCTGGCCGATCCGGGATGCGTCGCCGAGCCAACCTCCTCCTGGTCCAGCTCGTCCTGTTACAACGACAATGGCGTCAATTAGTATTGATGAGATTAACCGAGCTGACGAGATTGTTGTCGGAGGGATTTTGCGTAGCGTTTTTCCGTCTGCGAGGCGTAGATTAGAATATGAAGTACGAAGAGTGACAAAAATTTCTCACCGATCAGTTTGACGACTCAATTGGCTCGTCGAATCAATTATGCAGAGAATTTCCTGACTCGTAACGCGAGCGTTTGCGGGTATTGGATTCTTGGCGTGTTCACGAGAATGTGGGTCGTCGAAATTAATATTCAGAGAGTGTTGCTGCGAGTTAACCAATGAGGAATACGTTTCCCTCTATCAGCTAATTTGGCACTGTGTCATCCATGTGAGGGAACGCCAACCTTACATTTATAGCAATAGATGGAGTTTCAATTTCGAATAACTTGAAAATTACGTCGTGAAATAGAGACGATGCAAAGAAGTCAGTGCAGAGATATTCTACGAGAGAAGATGAGAGAATTATCGATTTGCACTTTCACTGTTGAATCGGTGTGAAAGCAATAAACATAGTGTCAGTAATTTTCTTATCTCAAAATCTCGACGGCAATCGATCGTTTCATTGTACTATTTCCACACTTTTCGCGTGGATAGCATACGTTTTAGTAGATAAAATGGAGAATGGAACGCGTTGCAAGAATAATGCGCAGGAAAGAGGCTCTGATAAAACATTGACGCGTGTCACTACACGCTAGGCCTTATCTTTATGGAACGCGCGGCGCGCAAGACTCGCGTCATGAATGAGATGATTGAATTCACTCCGCGGCTCTAAAATAAATTCTCAATCTGAGAATGTCGTCACTAATCTGCTTGTCTAACGAAGCGCATTAGCATATCGTATTGTGAGATACTCGAATACTCCAATGCCACGGAGGTCAATGTGCTCTCACCCTCGCCAAAATGTAACTCGTCACAAGTTCAGCTTAAAACAAAATATCTAACCGGAGATCAAGGGCTGTCGATACTAGCGCTTGGCTTAGTGCAAAATAGACGAGCGCGACAATGATTCCAGAGCGTGATTACGCGATTCTCTGCCGCGTGGTGCATTAAACGCGCTATTTTTAACGTGAGCGCGTCTCTGTCGCGGGGTCATAGCCGCGCGCATTCCAAGCACGACGTAAGGACATGACTCGCAAGTTCCCACGTCAATGTAACAGCTCGGGATTTGCTAATTTAGCTACTTGCAAATTACCCTCGCGAGGCTCTCTCGCTCAACGAGTTATTCCCGCCGAATTTTCAAATTTGGCGCCAAAATTGAATTTCAGTGCACACTGTAAAAAAAATTTCAGTAATGTCACCACGTCGAACGCATTAAAATCGCTAAATTAGCAAATTTTCCACTCTGGACGTAGGTGGACGATTCCGTTAAAATTGCACGATGAGCCGTCCGCGGCTAGTAATTATCAAAAATGGAAAAATAGCCCTAGCCCAACATCTTTCTGTGATGTGATCTATCGAAAAATAAGTGGCACATTACTTTTGAGGAGAAAAATTTGTCTCCTCTCGACTCCAGACGACCATAAGCAGCCAAAATTTCCGTATCGTGGAAGAAATAGCTGGTCCTGAAAACGATGTCTGTATCGTGGCTCAATAGTTATCAAATACAACTTGTAAAAGAGGTCCAAAAGAAATTTTTTCCGGTTAGTCTCACTATGAAAAAGTATCCTGTACTCGGAAAATTCGATCTGCCTTCACTAGCATTCACGAGAATAATTTTTCATGTAATATTGATGCAAATTTGTCAATGCAGAAAAACGCTACAAAAAGTGAACTTAGAAATTCTAGGTTGACCTATCGACTTTTCCCAATACAAAATACTTCTTCACGCGACTAACCGAAGAAAAAGTTTGTGGGGAATCTTCAACAAGTTGTATTTGATAACTATTGAGCCACGATACAGACATCGTTTTCAGGGCCAGTTTTTTCTGCCACGATGCGCAAAATTTTTTGGCTCTTTATGATCGTCCGGAGCCGAAAGGAAGAGAATTTTTCTGGCCAAAAGTAACGTGCCACTTATTTTTCGATAAATCACACCATAGAAAAATGCCGGACTAGAAATATTTCTCCGTTTTCCATGATTACTAGCGCCGCGCCGGACAGCTCATCATGCAGCCTTGACGGAATCGACCATGAGTGCCCAAGTAATCTACGTCAGATGTGGCGAATTTACTAGCCCCCACAAATGGTAAAAACGCAGCGTTCGAGGCGGTCAACTTTGACGGTCACAAATCGCTGTAAAAGTTACTGCCTCGAGCGCTGAATTTGCGCCAAAAGTGGAAACTAAGTAGTGAATTCGCCGCGTCCGACGTAAGTTACCTGAGCTCCCACGTCCAGCGAGGAAAATTACTAATTCTGCGGTCTTGGAGATGGTAAAGTCACTCGATATTTGGAATAATTACTAAAAACTTTTTTCACAGCGTGTATATACCTTATCGCTCCTGTCGTCATTGGGGGCGAGCGCGGGTCCAGCCAGCTGATCCCTGACGCTGCGCTTCTCCGCCCTGACGACGACGACTTCGGCCTCCGGATCCACGACGTCGGGATAGACCTGTCCTCCGTCGGAGGCGCTCGACTCGTTGGCCACTCCCAGTAGTCGAGAGAATCGAGCCAGGTCGTCCGGCTGCTGCTGCTCGTCGCCGGAGACGCTGCTGTTGTGGCTGGAGGCGTCCTGGCCCCTCGTCGAGCGGAAACCCGGCCGGAGACTAGAAGCCGACGAGGTCGTGTCGACCAGGCTCAGCAGGTCCGACGAGCCGTCTATGTCGCTAACGATGCCGCCATCGGGTATCCTGTTGGTGCAAGTAGAAAGACGACACCCGGTCGTTATTACGAGCTCGGGATACGGGTTGATGATTTGGTGAGTGTCACGCGATAGATATTGGGTCGGATGCGTCGGGCCGGTGTGAGATGTTTTTGTGAAGGGTATGCGGGGTTCAGACTATTCTGGAGATTGACTGAAAGGAAATTCGAGACGATTAGCCGACGAAACTGAATACGGGCAAAACTCGGTATTCGCGCATTCCGTATTCGCGAATTCCGTATCCGCGGTGAGATGAAATGAGACCCGAATTCGTTATTCGCGACATTTTACCCCGTATTCGCGGATCCGGGAGCATTGAGATTTTTGAAAAATCTGAGAATCCAGAGAAAGAATCAAGTTGTTGATCGGTGAGTTAATAAACTCGATTGGCAATCTTAATGAAAGCTGGATGCTAAAATCTAATATGCACGGCTGATAAAAAGTCGTTTCATTCACTATATAACTCATGAGAATTAATGACACAGAGCGGATGGAAAACTTGCTGATATGTTGTTCGAATGCAAGATATGATACACAAAAAGGTTCCACTCAGTGTCTCTGCGATTTCCAAGCAAGCATTGACTTTCTACACAAATATGTTCAAGATAAAAGCCCTAACCCCAATCAGAAACCATTTGCTGCCAATCCGGGTTGGTTTGGTCGTTTCAAAACTAGATTCAATCTAGTTTTAGACAGATTCCAGACAGAAAATACTATGAAATCAATTTTGATACTCGATCAATATGATCGGGTATCTATTTATCACTCGCGGGAAGTTCAAATCATGAGATATATATGATCGGCCTTTGTGTGTCGAATCCAGCAAATCAGCAGAGAAAAGCCGGAAAAATTAGCCTATATAATTTGACTCGCAAAGGCCGATCATATATATCTCATGATTAGAAAATATTATGGTCAATCATGATTTTTCAGAAAAAAATGGTGACTTTCGACTGGAGCCGATCCCGTAACCCCCCATTTTCCCATAAGAACAATACTTCCGTATTTGCGAATTCGGTATTCGCGGTACTTTTTAGGAACGTAACTACCGCGAATACCGGGTTCTGCCTGCATATCTCGGATCAAGGATTTTTTAGAGAGGGTCAAAGAACTCAGAAAATACAAGAGTTACAAGAACCGGTGTAGACATCCCAGATCCGACTTCGGGATTCTAAATATGGTTGGAATTATTCTGAAAGTTTTTTGAAGGTGTTAAAACATACCCATGATTCGGTTAGATTTTGAGAGTACGGCTTGTCCTTCAATAGATTGGGTCTCACAACAAACATTTTGACACTCAAGGTCTATCATATTCGCAGATTGTCTGCTCTGATATGCGAGCGGCGTGCCAATGTTTGTGTTTTTGTCAAAAACTAAGATTCATTCGATACTATGCTGATAGTTCCCCAAATGTATAGAATTGAATAAAGATTCATATTGATATCAATCGCAACGATCCGTCACATATTCTAAGCATCAAGTGTGGCCCAAAATGTAACGAACGCCGAAATCAGCGCTCATTTGGTTTTGTCGCACACATTGTGCTTCCAATATCTTCCAAATACGTTATATCTCGACTAATATCGAATTCTTATCCATTTCTTCGCGTGGGAAATTTCTCGGAATCGCGATTGATAACACTACTCGGTCCGAGCTAGAAAGGCTCGTCAAACGCTAAAATTCTCTTGCTCGTGCTCCTCGCTCTTCATCTTTGGGCCTCATACCAAAATTTCCCAAAGTGTGCAAAACATGAACTATCCTCCTTAGATATTCAATTTGCAAAATAATTAGGATTGAAAGCGTGGAATTAAAAACAAAATTTGCCAGATTAGTTCCCGCATGTAGCTGAAGCACCGCGTAATGTTTCCAAACGAACCCTAAAACCAGAAGGTGGCGGAAATCTCTTGTATCTATTTGAAAAATTAACGTTATGTGAGATTTGAGTCAATTTTCTTATATTATTGATGAAAAGCATCTTCCCTTCCAGAAGGAATAAGTCTCCATGATCACATTCGTACTTCGTGATTCTCTCCGCGACTGTTCCTGTAGGTCACTCAGAATTCTTCAAAATCCCCAAAACCCTGGTTCTTCATTATCCCCCGAAAGTAACTTTTCGGCAAAAACTTATTATCAAATTGTAAAAGCAACTGACAGAGCTGATGAATCACATCCAAAATCAAGATTTGCACGACATTTTTATAATGCACCCAAAATCAAAACTTCTCGATGAAGGTAAATGGGTTCTATTAAATATGCGCAAATCATTTTTCATTGTCAAAATTTGTTCATATTATTTGCCAATACTTGGAACGATGTATGGGCTTGGAAAAATGGAAAAGAGAGCGGAACTCATGATGGAGCCAAAATGATAGCAGCAATTAATAGAGGCAGAAACCTACGACTGTTTCAATTAGATGAACGTGGGTGGGTGTCACTCGCCTGAATACCTCTGCTCTACTTCGACTTATTTGAGGTCATTGTTCAAGTTGCTAGACATGTGAACGAAAATATTGAACGCATATAAGATCTCGAGAGTACTCCTTCCTAATTGAATGCTCCGTCGATGAAAGAATTGATATTTCAGACTAATGAAATCAAACTATCTGAATACGTGGAAAGAATTCTTTACGACGCCCAGAAGAGAAACTTCGAATGGTAAAATTGATCAAATTCCTTCGCGAGCTCTGACAATCAGACCCAATGGACCAGCAATTGCCAGGATGTCCCTATATCCGATATACTAGCTACGATTTGAAAGATGTTAGAGGATGTGTTGAACCTTAGAGTCGAAGTTAAAGGCTATTTGGCTCTTTGAATTCACATTCCATCTAGCGCAGAAGGTATGGAATATTAACTTTTGGGTCGATTAAATCGACATGCCGATAAATATAATTAATAGAATCAATAGCATCGATGAGATGTTCAAATAGCTCAGTATCTATAGATCAGTCCGCTACCCGGGTAATTCCATTTCAAACTCTGGAACGTATATGATATGCCGAATAAGAGAAAAATACTTCCAACGTTCCGATTGGGCTATGCAGAAAACAGAGCCAACATTACTTTTTCGTTACAAGGAGTCAAAATTGCTGCTTCCCGGAAAATATTCTATAGAGATGAATTAAATTTTTTTGGCACAGGTTTCGTTGTGTTTGATCAATTGAAACAACATAAATCAAAAGAAAGGCAAAAAGTGTCTGAGTCGTCCAAGCCAATCCATTTGTCTTACTTCGACCTCGGGAATATGGTGCTAGTGAGCAGTAAGGCCGAAAATGAGCGCATATCCAAGATTTTAGGTATCATGAAATCGGGTACAGTTACAAATGTGGGTGAATCTATCATTCAACTCATGTATTATAAATCGCAACTAATCGAGACTGCCAAACAGAGTGAAAGGAGATCATTACATTTGAGGATGATGAATTAAATCTAGAGGACTCGAGATATGCAGTTTCTGTCAAAAATTAGACGCGCCGTCCACCGCGAAGAATTAGTGATGATAATCTACAGCCACGCGGTCAAGACACAAAAATACAACAGAGGCACCGAGGGCACCGTGCAACAAGAAGTAGGTGTCTGTGTATTATGAGTTATGACAATTGCGAATCAAATGAAGCAGTTAAGCTCTCCAAAGTGGGGATATTGTAGTGGACTCATTACGAGCTCGGCAGTCTCGTCACTGACATTAAGGAGTTGACTTCCTTCAGTCGGCCCAAGTGCTTGCGTTGCGGTCTACCGTTGCATTCGCTTCATGTGAAAAGAGATTGAAATTTCGTGACTGCATTCCAAAGATCGGCGACAACGACTAGCTTCGAAACCATGGCCGAGGACAGCACGAGGGCAAACGATTTCGATAGAGTGAAGACAGATTTTGTCAAGGTGGTAACAAAAGATCCAAAGAAGACGGGCTTTTATGTCTGCAAATTTGGCGCAGTGGTCAGTACAAATGTATAATCTTTGAATTTTTTTTTAATCGGATCTGTGTCTCAACTTCACGAACGTCTACGGGATATTCAAAAAAATTTTACCTCGATGACGTGATACGATAAGATACTCACAAATTCGGATCTGTTTGAAGCCCCCAGCGTCGAAAAGACACGTTAACAAAAATTTTGAGAAAAAAAAATTAGAGGACTTGGGATTGATGCTGCGTTGCTCGGGAATGGTGACTGATAAGCAAAACACTGCGTGAGGGAGAATTATCATCCCCGAGCAACGCAGCATCAATCCCAAGTCCTTTCATTTTTTTTTTTTAAAGATTTTTGCTAACGTGTATTTTTGACGTTGGGGACTTCAAACACATAAATCCGGGTACAAGATTTTGTGCTCAATCATCATTATTTAATACTTTTTTTTTCTATGCTCGGCCCTCTCAGTACAGAATCATTTCTGCTTTGTAGAATGTGTTTTTTCGAATTGAAATATATTATTTGTAAGACTCGGGTGAAGAGTAATCAAATCAGTGGCTTAAATTTTATCCGAATCATCCTTAGCAGGCTTGTAAAATCAGACTTATGAAGAGGATCCTCAGGAAAACTTAAATCTCGAATTCGCAGGTAAATTTCAGATTTTTTTTCTTAGCGCGTGAGTTCCATTCTGACTTATCGTAAATTCATCTCGAAACCCTTATTCCTATTTGAAAATGATTGTTTGTAAGGGTTCAATTGGTTAGGTACTTTTGGAAACATTATGTATTATGTAGTCATAATTGTGTTTATCGACTGGCTCGCACAACTTTTTTGCAGATTTTCCTGATCGTTGCGCTAATTTTGACCGATGCTCCATTTGCTCATAAATTATCTTTCAAAATGGAGAAATTTACTGAACTAAGGCCGGCAACCGTGTTTGTGACTCTCTACGGCTTCTCATTGATCAACATGATTCTGATAGTATCAGAGTTTATGGGCGATCAGCTACCGAAAAAAATGGTGAGTGCATGATGAAATCATTGAATAATAATCAGTCAATTTTGGCAAAAAGAGACCTCAATGACCTAAGTCCAAAATCGTTTGAGTACAGCAAACAGTTCCGTGTCAAGTAGTGGGAACATCTAATAGGACATTTTTGGCTTAATGACTCAAACAATTTTAAAATCATTTCTTTATTCTGCTGATGGATTCAGATATGTGGAGCGAGAAGTGATATTATAAGCCAGAGAAATTTATAGATGGAAAAAAAGGAAGGCGGCAGGGGAGAGATTTTTGACAGAGCCAATATCAAGATTTTTTTCTTGAGAAAGCAAATAATGATTTTGTAATGGTCTGCATTTTGAGAAATTGACTTACGATCAATTCATTAATCCATCTGTCTTCAATCGTCAAGAATTGCGTTGTTCCAAACAATTTGAATCATTGCTAAATCCTGGTGGACTTCTTATGACCAAAGTTAAAGCGCGATCAACTCAAGCGAGAATGAATGTTCAGGTTGATTGTGGACGGAATTCAATGTTCTGTTTGATGATTACACAATGATGGAGTTTTTGGGAAAGGAAACTCGAATCAATCAGGAGAAGGTTATAACACTCAAAATAGAGACGTATCTGAGATTTCGGGATATGGGCTACGCCTTTTTAGAATGAGTTCAAAATTATAGGAGCATAATTTTTTGCATCAATCAATTTCACTCTTGTGATTTCTATATTTCAGCTTCTGATCTTTTCGAGCCTTGGAGCAACAATGTGTTTCGCAACCGGAGTAATACTGATTATACTTATACGCCACGACCAAGAGACGTACGTCGACAACTACATATATCCAGAGCAATATCGCGATCGTCTGTTGCCCAGTGGAGTCTGTAGCTTACTCGCCGGAGCAGCTTTCGCCGTCGACACTTATTTCACGCAAAAGTACGCATAGATAAAAGAGTACAACAAAGTGAAAATGAGTGAATAGTTGTAAGGTTCATGTTCAATCAATTTTTTGTTAGATAATACAATAATTATTGAAACTGCATGTAAGATTTTTGTATAGTATCAAATATAGAGTCGAACAATCGTTCAACTTTTCTGAACAACGTCTAGTAATTAATGTGTTATAATGTACTCAAATAATCTCATCAGTTTCGGAAGAACCTGTTGGTAAAATCTTAGATGCTCTATGCAATAAATTATCAAGAGAAAATCAAAAACATACTCCGAATAAGCTCTTTGAATTGTCGAAGCAGACATGCGAATTGAAAAGTTATTACGTACACTTATATAATTCATTCTAGATTTTGTTTCACAATTCGCCTTGACGAATCTTTTATAATGTTAGATTTGGTTTTAGCAACGTATTGTTCAATAACAATAATCAAAATGGTAATCGAGGCAGATGAAAGTAATTCGCGCACTTTTTTACACGGCTAAAGTATACCTATAGAGTACGCTTTCTCAACTCGCTGTGGACTCGTTTCTAATTTCTGTCACAACATCATTTCGAGGGCATAATTTCTAACGAAGAGTCAACGAAACTAAATAAGACAATACCAAACATCTGTCGACTCGAATATGGATATCCAGGCAGGGTTTCATAAATTCGAAGAACACTGTGGGTGTACGACTCCCGCATGCCTTTCAAAAGTTTTCATCGAAAAAATTAAATACGCGAATCCAAATTGGATTATCCAATCAGTCTTTTAGTCAATAAGGCTCACGGATATAGCTCTACTGTAGACACCATCATTTTGTGTAGTTTATTAGATAAGAGATCTTTCAACAAACTAAAATGCAACTTTAGTATTCCGTAAGCTAACCTAATGATCAAAAACGTTTTTTTTTATGAAAGTGGAACAGGTTGCAGGCAACATAAGTCACAAATAAAAAAACCCATAATAATAATAAATAATAATTTCTAGAGAAAATTGGAAATGATGAAGCAGAACTTGAAAGAAAAATTTTTTACACGTAAGTTATTTTCAAGCCCATTATTACTAGCTCATCATCATACATGAACGTAACAACAAAATCAAATGCCTACACCTTCCTAATTGAGAATAAAATTTTTTTCAACTAGTCGTCTAGCTAACATACTCGGTAGCCACGTGAAAGCAATTTGAAAGAAATAGTGGAACAATATCATGAGAAACTGGAAAAGAAGGAGTCAATATTTGTATCTCTGTTTTTCGGAAATTTGTAATGAGATTATTCCTTTCCTGGCGAAAAAGATAAACGAGTGAAAATTGCTCGTGTACGCAGATGATAAGAAATTATTGTAGTCTCAAAGCACAATGTGTTGTAATACGACTGTGTAAATAAATGAAAGAAAAACTCTTTAAAAATTATCGAATTGCGACCGATTACCACAAGAATTCCGAACTTGACATTTAGAATGAATGGAATCAATTATTGTATTGAATGAATGGATTCGAACACTAATGCAGACCGTAAGAAACTAGATTCCCGGGGAAAAACTCGAACTCTTAGTACAGATAAGGCAATTAGAGAGTGGAAGTAGAATAAACCAGATATGATTGAACCGGTGGCTCCTTAGATGCCAAGCTCAGAGAACGTGAACCGGTACGCAATGTCCTCAAACCTCGGTTACCATGTATCATGAAGATTTTCTCCTGAATTAGAAAATAGACCTCTCTCTACAACTATTGTTGGTTAGTGTCAAAACACCAAATCATCCAAGATTCGCCAGAGAATTAATTTGAACATGATTCCGTTTCAAGCGGGCATGTTTGAGCGCGCAAAAATTGATAAGCAAAAAATAATCTTGTGGGGAAATGATGATACGTGGATGTTTCGGACGGTTAATTAAGCTCAAGGCCAATGTTTCAACAGCATCTATGCTGTCAAAAAAAAAAAATAATAATAATCTTGCCTATTAAAACGACGTCCTTTCACAAGAGTCAAAAATAGAGTGGGCTTTTTGTGTGGACTTTTCATCTCCAACGCGATAGAAAATATTAACGTAGAGATGAGGGGAGATGGCATCTGGGAGAATCAGAGTAGAGGGAACTGGGAAGTAGGAAGAGAACGATAGATTGCGCAATGTATCTCGTGCACGCCGACGCCCGGCTAAAATCTTAGGCATGCAGACAATCGATGAATCAGGCTAGCCGCATTTGCTAGATAAGGCTTCGCGTTCACGACCTAGACACACGTTTTCGTTCTAGCTGTATATATAGTCACAAACACGTGTACAAGTGAGTATACGGGCAAGAGTTTGCGGTTGCTCACATTTCAACGAGGTTAATCGCTGACGTCGAGTAACGCGTACTGGAGAAATTATTCTCTCCCAATCCATCCATCAGCATCATAGTGTATTTTTAGACGAGCCTGATCCGCGAATAAGACGACCGTGCACTTCTACTCCCTACTGTCGTACAAAGTGATTCTGAAGAAATTGACGCCGAATCACTTGCATGTAATTTAGTAAATATATATTTAAATGCTCACCCCTGTGAAAGATTTGGTTGCTGAGTTTGACTCTTAACCAAGACGTTCATTTCTGCACTTAGACTATCCTCCTTATTGTCTATTGGTACTTGAGAATTGGGTACAGAGTGTGTATGTGAATCCTGTGAAAGATTAAAAAAAAAATCAGCCTCACAAATAAATCAGATTTGATCATGTCTAAATCATGGAAGTTGAAAGATTTAAATAATTTGAACAAATTCTTGTGTACTTTACTCTTGAAGATATTTGCACAATAAAATGACTTCCTTTGAAAAATATGATTTGCATTCAGGACATTTGGATCAAATTAGAATCTTTGTGATTCTAAAAGTAACCAGTTATACTCACTTGAAAACCTTGTTCTGGTGATTTAGAATCTAAGGAGGGAGAAACTCTGATATTAGGTGTTGCTCCACTACCCTCTTCCATGTCATCCTCAGGATTTTTGATGAACCTAACACTCTCATTCTGAATGAGTTCTTGACCTCTGTCTGGACTTTTGAAGTCTTCATTGTGGAAGTTTTCAGACGCAACTATCAAAAACAGCAAAGCACTGTAATCAGAAAAATACACCATTGAATTAGACTTTCTCTGAGCTATCATGAAATTCATCCATATCTCCCAATTTCAAGTTGAATTTGATGTCCCCATTTAAGATTTTCCATATCATTAATGGTTTTGTTGTGCATTCTTTACACCTTCCCAATCAAAGAAACTCGAGTCCAACACTGGAAGTTTGTTTATCAACAACAGAGAGAGCATTAAACCGAGTGGCACATAATCAAGTCAGTATAAGTACTGGGCTATACAGCGATGTGTCATCAAAAATCTGGCATGCAGCTGACATTACCAGCCAATCCATTGGACTCATGTGGTCAATCTGACAGAGAGCCTCCACACAAACGACAGCCTGCACTCTCAACCCTGCTTGCATTACTCAGCTCGTGCTAAGAATGACACTTTGATTAGGAGCAATTGCAGTTACGAAAGGGCTATTTCGACAGCAGCAACCACAGAGAAAGTATAAACAAGCGGAGCAACGACTATCTGATGAGATTGTGGGCAGGTGAGTTGTCTTGCCAGAGAAGGTATGGCATGAGGAGGCGGATATAGGCGGGTGTTGTCGCGGCGCTGAGCTGACGGCTGACGCAACGGCATGCTGTGTCGAGAGCACACCCACCTGGACACGACGGATACGACGAGTAGCATCCAGTACACGTGTACGAGGCCGAGTCTCATGTTTCGGCGGGCGGCTTGGGCTTCATCGTCGTCCTCGTCGTCGTCGTCGTCGTCGCGATGCCTGGCGTGACGTTGACGGGGGCAGCCCCGGAGGCGCTCGCCCTTGGCGCCGCGGACGCCGCAGCAGCAGCAGCACAGGACGAACACACCGCACACGAGCAGATCGATCAGCAGACCGCCGTAGCCCGTGAGCACGGCGAGGCCCGGTGACGCTGCAGCTGCAGCACGCGCACTGCACGGGCCGCCGAAAACTCGCGCGCAACTGCTCGACGTGGTCGCCGTTGCGACAGCTCGCCAACACTCAACCGATGCACCAAACACTGCATATATAGGCACAAACTGCACAACACTGCAACGGATCTGGCGCGCGAGCAGAAGAGCGCGACGAAGGTGACGTGTTGATTCGCTGCCCGCAAATGCCGAGTCGCGGTGGCTGCTCCGAGGAATTCGAGCCGCCAACCGTTTGGCGGCAGCACCCGACTCGCCGCCCCCTCCAAGCTTTCCTCTCAAGCCACGCGAAGCGTTCGTTGCGTGGCGCGGATTGGATGTTGCACGAAAAGTGCATCACTCGTGATTCAGCTCTAACTCATGTGCGAAAGAGATCGATTTGCTCAGCGAGACAGGAATCTTGCGAACCTTGAGTAAGGGGAATTCCAATTTCTCGAACGAGCCGAACGTAAAAACCACATCTCAACAGATTGTCAGTGGAGCGAGGTACATTTACGCGCAACTCTCGATACCGAATTACCGATCTTGATAACGGCGTGTGGGAGTTTACCGGAGTGTACGTGGTCGCTTGCGGGAACGCCACGATCTCACTACGAGAATCATGTGCTTGTCATGCAACGCGAATGTTTATGTTACTTTACTTCATTTACTAAATTTTGATCGAGGTATAATGCGTGAACGCGTCTAGATTCCGATTGTTCGATCAATATTCAAGAGTGCCTCATCTGTCCTGAGTTCGTTTTTTCACCAGAATCACGCCACTCTGCTGATCATCTGTGATGAAATATGAAAGCACTCACCTCAGACATGCGATTGGAGTTCTCCGAATCGCCCTTCTAGATACGATTAGCAGGATGCGGAGACCATTCTTCTTTGGAATTTTATCGGGGAGTCTTCCATGGAGCCGGCGACGCAGAATTCCGCGTATCAACTTCAATTTTGAGGTGAAGAGTTCTGTTCGGAGACTGACTCGCATGTCGTGATGTGAACAACCTGCCGCAGGGCAATGATTCAAATGAGGGACTGGCTGTAGTGCTTCTCTATGTACGAATTTCAATCGCGCACTTCCGATTGTTTGTAAGGAACTATTGCGAGAACTAGAGAATTTCGAGCAAAAAACGTCTCATCACAACTGCTTTAGGAATTTTGGTCGTAGCTTGGGAACGTATAACCACTGTGCGTTCGTGCATACCGAAATCTGTAAGAACTCTGATCGGAGTCGAAACTTGATTTGTGACGATCTTCGAGTCAAATAGTTAGTAGCGGGTGTCAAATAGAGTCGTGCGGTGGATCAATAAAACTCGGTAAATATTACACTCAAAATTCCACAAGTGCGCACTTATGAAAATTTCAATACGTAAACAACCTCGCGTACGATCATTTTTTATTCGGAATGGTTGCTTTGTTACGAAACTACCATTATGTTAGTATATCGAATTTCAGGAAGGTATGATTTTGATTTTAAATCCTAATCGATACCTTGCATTGTCGTAGCAAAATGATTCCGAGGAAAAAGATTCAACATCACATACCTTCAATCGAGATCGAGACAGAATGATGAATTCGGATCCTCCGCGTCATGTATATCTTCTTTTGCGAGACTTGGGTAATAAACATTCTCTTCCTTGTCCTTTAAATCTAAACAAATATCTAAACAAATATCTCTCACCAGACTCATGAATTTCTTCTTTTGGCGATTTTTCGCACTATCTGCGTATCCAGGTATTCGGCAGGAGTAATATTTATCATTTTACGAATAGGATTCATCATTTCAATAATTGACACGCCATCCTACTTTTAATCGGATGCTTATCTCCTTACTCATTATAATTGTAATCATTCCACAAACCTGATACCTGCCACAAGCCATAATGACGTTATCGTGATACGTGAACATGTGTTTTTTGTTTGCACACATTGACTTCTCTTAGATTCCTTCGTGAGTTTGACCTCGAAAATCGACATGCCTATACTAATTGAACGAGTTGATCCAAACTTGATTCATTAAAAACACGCCCATGGTCTCGCAGTAGAGCTTTCAACGATCTTTCAATCATTGCCCGCGACTTATGCATGTAACTATACTCCTGAGAAAATTGTACAACTAGAAAAGAGCTCAATCTCGGGGGAGTGAGTGTTGAGCCGGGGACATATATGATGTGATGACCAGGAAATTAAAAGAAAACCTTGTTCTGTGTCAAGACTGTAGGGAAATTGACAGAATTATCCCGTTGAGTCGCGTGAGCGGTCCACTTGAGAACGCATCTAGCAATAAATCCTATCACATTTCAAACTATGTATTGACTTGAACATACACTTCGCCAGAACCATCACTCAATGAGGTGATTCGATTTTAGTTTCTCAATATTGAATTACATTGCATTTACAGATTTTTTAACACCTCTTAGTTTCAATTTTCGCACATATCCAAATAAAACCTCTTTTTCCTGTATTTTTGAACCTATCACTTGAAATTTTGCAAAAACTATTCTTGGACTATTTTATTACGCTCCATCGATTGATCATCTCAGAGTTTCCAATTTACTCAATACAAGCCCCCCTTTAACCCTTTTTACCCTTGTTCGCCCTTCAACTCTCAATGCTCGTTTGAAGAGTTCTTTTCCAAGAAATTTTTCTGGATCGCATCGGATTTTATCGAAACTTATTCCAATCCAATTTCTCGACATCCAAAAAAGTCCCATGAGATCATGAAGGACCCGATAGGATCCCATGTCGTCTCTCTTTATCAATTCTTCTGCACATCAGTCATCTTATCTTATCCCATGAGGAACCTAATGGGATCTCCTGGCACCTCATGCGATCATATTAGAAATTTCGCAGAGGCCCATGAGAACATGGACATAATTTACGTTTTGGAGAAAAAATTCTTGCATTGATCAAAATAAATAAGATCTTCATTTCGAGGAAAAACCTCTTTTCGAAACTTTTTTGATGGTTTTCCTCTTTTTTTTTGTTTGAGGAAGCCAGCTAAAAAAGATCCTTGGAATCTAATAGGATCCCGTTGGAAAATGTTCCCATCAGATACCATGGTATCCAACGGGGCCCGTGAAATCGCATGGAATCCTATGGGATAACACCCTGGCGTCTCGCGCGATCCTATGGGATTCCATATGAGTTCATGATGTTATATGAGAGCCCATGGGATCCCATATATGTGACCTCATGGAGTGCTAAAGGATTCCACGGGATCACGTAGAAACAGATACTTACTGGATTCCATGTAATTCCACATGAGCCCACGAAATTCCAAGAAATTTGTTTCATGTAATAGGGAGTTCCCAAAAGTTGCTACTCGCAACCTCTTTGAGAAAGCATACTTCTCTTTTCAGCAGTGCATTTCTTCTAGTGCACGCGCTTCATAACTCATTTCGATATCATCAAAATGAGTCTCAATATTGCTAATATAATCAAGATAGAGCGCCCGGTCTAAGAAATTCAAGTGGGATTCTCTGTGGATTTCTATTATTACACATAACAAATTATAACTCCCCGCCAGAAATTCTCCGTGGAGATTCCACTCGCCTTGGTTTGAATCAAGATTGTTCCTCAAATAGTTTGATTTTGCACACTTCGCGAATGAGAAGTATGCAGGGCCGCCGAATTGGGGCACTCACCATTAATTCTAACGATAAGATCATAAGATCGATTCGCGATCGGATTTGCAACTCTGGAAGGAAGATTCGCAGGGATTTCAATCAGAAATTGAGTAAATTCAGAAAGCGGTGGAGTGAAATATCTAGGGGCGATCATGAAATTAGCTAGAATTGGCTTGGAAAATGAGATTAAAATTCACAACATTTGAAAAGAGTATGTGATGAACACGCATACCAGTGGCATCTCAGACTGATTCAAACAATTCATTTTCTCATTAGCTAATTTTCCCAAGTATGAGTCCAGGCATAAGGACTTACCGTTTTTGGGCACGCCGCAAAGGATGAGATTTTAAAAGAGGCGAATTTTCAAGGTTGCAGTGGTAAACGTGGACCCACTCCATCTGCAGCAACTTATAGTAAACATTCAATTTTTGTGGATTGTGGTTCAATTGATTACTGTAAACCACAGCCCCTTGAAACTTGTGAGATGTGAAAATCAATGAGCTTAGCCAGAAATTGCATTGATGTATCTAGATATATAGATAGTTCGAACAAATGAACTCTATATTGTTACATTTGCACGAAAGAAAAAAGAAATCGGGACGCAAACTCTATTCATTTGCAAAATATACATAAAATCTTGAAGAAAATCCAAGGAACTCGGACAACATTACATCCTCTTGCGACACCTCTTTGATACGTTGGTTCTTTGATCTATGAGTTCAATTCTTTGCATACATAATTGAAAATGACGAGGTTCGAGAATTCGAAACGGTATCACGTGGCTTCTGGCGAAGACGGAACTAAAAATGAAAATACGAACTGCACCTCGTTATCGAAGGGGTGCCTTACTTTGGAAAAATTGATCATCGCATAGAATTTTACGGTATTTATTTTGAAAAGTTCCATAATTATAATCTTACTTTTGTATCCTAGCTTATGTGTAATACACCTTACACAGCTATGTTATAAAGAGACAGATGATTACAAAAACCGACATAAAAAATCTATCTACAGCCTCAAAGACGCATAATCTGGTAAATAAATCTAAAATATCTTTCAAGCTTTAGTTTGAGATTTCATAGCTAGAATCTTTGTCATTAGAGTATTCGAGAACCTGAAAACAGTTGGTTCTGTCTCGAAAAACTCCCTTAAAAACTCCCCATAACTGTTACGGGAACTAATTTCAAGATACAAATTGTGTATCAAGATACCACTGAAAAATTCCGACAATCTGGCTGGAATACACGGATAGCTGAGCAAAGCATTCAAATTCAAACTCTCCCTGAGCGCATTCTGAAATAGCGAAAAAGCATGGACTACTTTACGACTGTGCCTGTTGTCATTAGCAATTCTCGTATATTTGGCAAATTTCATTTCACTTCGTTCGCTCTCTTCTCTCTCAATTTTCATCAAGAGGCTACATATCACTGGATTTGGCGACGGCACACCATCAAAGTACTCGCCCATCTTGTTTATTCTAAAAACCACGTGATAGACGATTGAGAGTACTAACGAACATAAGTGAGCTGGTGTGGTGAACATTCCATCAGCTTCGTCCAACCAATACTTGATCGATGCTACATACAACAACCAATGCCTCGGGAAATCCTCGATAGGTTTTCCAACTCTAAGAGTACCAAACAGAATGTCTCTTTTTCGCGCTACTGATAGACTTCTCAAATCAGCGAGAAAAGGAACGTCGAAGTTAATTGGATACTCAGAGCAATTCAGAGTGTTCTTCTCGAGGTCAGTGTGCTTGCCTCTTGAAACGTAAATCAGCGGATTGACACATGCGTTGCCTTTGGTTATCAATCTGAATATCACACTTATGATTCTCAAGCTGATCAATGTACATGCTGGATATTCTAGAGCTTCTATCTGGTCGGGCCGCAAGTAAACGAGCATCCCTTTCAACATGTCTATAAAACTTGGAGGAAACTCTGCGTTGTAATATTTTTCTAAAAACCACTGGGGGATGTTTCTTAGATCCCCTATTTCGATGTCATCGTCTCGACCAACTATGGTAATTTCGACCAGGGAGTCTTTGATTTTATCATACTGATACATCTTGTAGGACATAGTCTCCATTAGATCGTCAATTTCAGGTAATGTGAATCCAAAGTTCTCAAGAGCAGTTGACGAAACGTGAGTGTAAGAAGTGAGAATTCTTGCTATAGTTCTGAGAGCATATTGGCGAGAATCCGTGCACAAATTCTCAACGATTTCATTCACCGTGGGGATCAGTTCCTTATACCGTAACCACTCGAGGACAGATTCAATCTTCTTGAAAGAATTTGTTTTTGCTTGGGGCAAGTTAGCAACAAAGAATCTGAAAGAATGGCATATATCGTGATTGCCCAGCAGAACTGCCAGAAGGGGTAAGACATCTCTATCGAGGCCATGAAATTTCTCCATAAAATAGTCATTTTCAATCACTTTACAGTGGAAGTATGGATTTTTACTCTTCTTGTCACACGGGCACAGATCAAACCCATCGAACGGGATGTATTTGATCCCCCACAACAAAAAATCAGAGTCGCAGCTCAAAACGGGGCAGTCTAAAATTTTTGCAACGGACGCTACGTGCTCGTCGGCTTTGTACAAAGTTTGGCTGAATTTCACATTCTTCTCGCGCAAAACTTCTTTGAACTCCATCAGTGCTAACAAGGGCGTAAGATGTTCTCCCGATGGCATGATTGGTATTTTTTCAGATGCTCTGAGTAACCTTTCTCTGATGCACTTTTCATAAGTGCTCTCTTTCAGCTCATCGCTTCCTCCATCAAATATGACCAACGGCTTCACATGACATCTCTCCAAGTTATCGAAAAATTCAGAGACGAAGATTTTGTACTTTTTGTATTCTCCACCGAAGAAACTGTTACTTCCGTACCATCCGCAAGTATGGAACAATTGGTGCATGAGATAGAGGCCGTCGATGACTAAGAACGTGTCATGTAAGCGATAATCTTTGATGAAATATTTTCTGTGTTTGTCTATAACGTAACTGGTTAACCCTCGGATGCCCATTGCAACTTGGGATATTCTGGTAAAAATAAAATAGTTATATCGAAGAACTATAAAACGCAGATCGAGTTGACTTTCGGAAATTATACTCACTTCGAAGTTACACTTGTATCTTGATGGTGGAAAAAATTTTGAAGGTTCTGACACTAAATGCGATCACTGGTTGTTACCATAAATTTGTCACAAAAAAATAACAGTTCTCTTTGATGCATCATTCTGTGTGGCTCTGATTAATGTCCTTCTAGTTTGACCTGAAAACATATTTTTAGGAAGGATATGTAAGCTAATGGTCGTATTGAGATTCGTATTTTAGATATCATGGTGAATTAGGCAACTAGAGTATGCAAAACTTTCAGAGCCATAGATATTTACTGACAATAAGAATAGAAATCAACCCCTCAATCCCTCAAAAGAGCAAGTTAGCTCCATATAAATCAAAGATCCACATCATTCAAGGCCTCACTGTAGAAAACATAGATCTGAAGGATGGTTAGTATAATTATAGAACCAATTCCGTAAGTTTTGTTAACTCTCAAGAACAAAAGACGTCCGACCCAATCATAACTTTTGAGAGACGTCATTAATTCTCGCAAATCTGTGATCATGATACCCAAGTTTTACAAGAAAATGTCGGATTCCCATCTCACTTGCATACTTACTAATATTGCCAATTTTTAAAATTTTTCTATGAAGATATTGCCGATCTGGAAATTGACGTCAATTTTACATGAATCTTCCAGAATCAACATTGCTTTTGATGGTTGCGGTATCTTCACATTCATGGGGATATTTAAAAATTTGACAATGTCTGTACCATCCAACATGAGGTAATTTAAAAAAATAAAGAGCACGGTTCATTATTTGAAAATGAGATTGGAATTTCTAATTGAAATGCTTGAATGATTTTGGAGAGTACCGTAAAAATCTAAAATAAAATTAATTAGGTGACAGTAGGCGCGTGAGCCACATTAGGCTCACGCGCCTACTCCATACCCGCCCATGAACGACATTTGAAGGCATTTTGAACGCCCTCGCGCTCCCAGCAGCAATCGCCGATTTTAGCCTACGCAGCGAACGTGTTATAACGCTCACCCCTTGGATTTCGAAACTGAGCGCGCCACACAGTCGCCCCACTGACTTAGAGTAACCTTCTAAATTTTTTTCAAAAGGTGATGTCGCGTCAAAATTGTGTTTACATACAACTAAGATGACTCAGCTTGACTCCATTGAAATTTTATTCACTACAATTCGTTTTTGAGGTCTTGGAATAAGCTTTAAAATGAGCTAATGTGCGTGCGTTCAAAAATATTGAGATAATAGTTCAGTAGAGTTGCAGGTATGAGCAATTCAATTTTTCTGAAAAAAATGCTGTGTTCTCGAGAATTGAAATTACTTGTTTATAAATCGATAATAACAAGACTATACTTGATCACAATTGTACATATTTTAACCCATTCACTACATTTGTCCAATATATTGGACACTGTCGATTTTCAATAATTTGTGATCGCTTTTTTGGAATGCATCGAAAAAATCTGGAAAAATTCTCAAAGATTTCTGTTGATATGAGAAACATATTCGACTACGATTGAAGTCGTTAGATCAAAT
>JAPYYZ010000282.1:0-22401 GCA_030522705.1 Eretmocerus eremicus | reverse complement strand
ATCTGCCTAAACCGAGTGGAGAAGACGAAAAAAGGACGCACCAGTTGATCCGCAACATAGCGGAGTGGGTTGAGCGTCCCCACGGAGAAGTGGACTCCTGGACCACGCAAGTACTGAGCAACTATGGTTGCTTCGGGACTTACCTCACCAGATTCAAGAAGAGAGTAAACCCAGAATGCCAAATGTGTGGCAACGACTGGGATGACGCGGAGCACGCGTTCTTCGAGTGCAGCGACACGAACGTGGAGCGCATCGCACTCGAAGAACAGCTCGGGAACGCTTTAAACCCGACAAACCTGGTGAGCTGTGAGCTTCGGGATCGAGGAGCGTGGGACAAGATTACAGGCTTCATCAAGCTAGTGATGACCAGGAAGGAGGAGAAGAAGAGAAGTCTGCAACGCCAGGCAGCCGCCTGAGCTTCCGCAGGAGACCGCAGGCAAAACGGAGAAGAAGATCGCGAAGCACTCCCAAGAAGAGGAAAGACTGAAGAGGTGGACGACAGACGGAACGTCACGTAACGAGAAACGCAACCGAGAGAGCGCACCGAGACGATCTTCCCAACGGGAAGTGACGCCAAGGCGGTCCCCCGTTGGGCTGGCGAGTCGGAGAGGCGGGTTTTTAGTGGGTATACTGCAAGACCTAGGAGTCCCACATCTCAGAATGGCCGGCCATCCTGCAAAGCGTGATTGCATTTTCCCCCTCTCTAGAAAGAAAAAGAAGAAAAGGAGGTGCTCGATGAGATAATGAGTCATGCCGAATGAGAAGGAAGGTTGTTCGATTAGAGACCTTTCAATTATTGCGGAGAGGAGGAGGAAAAAGATCTTGTGAAATGGAAATCTTTTCAAGACCAATCTGAAAGTTTTCTCGTTGCAGAAGCAGAAAGATGGATTCAAGAATCGTCCTGAAACATTGACATCAACTGTGATTCAACAGAATACGCGAGGAAGAATTTGCATGGAATAGTTTCGAGTAATCTTGACAAGGAGCAAGGATATGACATGGAATCTGCAAGTGTCCGCTGCAGCAAAAACCCTACTCTTATGTCCGACGCGGATGTACCATCGAGTCTTCTCGAGGCTCACAGGTTGGTCACCTTGGATTCTTTCTCATATCTGGAGAACAGTGGTTATCCGCATCCTCAAAACAACCGGGTCTCCGATTTTATGACATTGAATCGACTCTATCTCAGCTCATTTTCCAGTGGATCCGCTAGATATTGCATAAAATCACACTATGAGCCACGCAGGGATGAAAGCGCGCAAGAAAATTCACTTTCCGGCTCGGAAAGTGTTTATAAAAAAATTCTCACGCAATTGACGACCTCGTTGACGACTTTCTGTACTCAGAACGATTCTGAAAGGACTCATTTTCTATGTATAACTTTTCAACCACATCAGAGTAGATTTGTGAGTTTCTGAATAGATTTGTAAGAGCTCACAATTGCAGTTGCAAGTGGGCTCTTCGCTATTCGGGAAACGAGTCGGCGGGAGCCCAGAGCTCGACTTCGTCTGTACCCCGCGGCCAGTGGATGGGGTAACTGACGTGAAGACCACGCCAGTGCGGCGACTAACATCGGTCGGGCCTGGTCAATCCATACCGAGGACCGGTTTGCAGCGTGGCGAGGAAACTACAAGAGAGTCACTCGTGAAGAACGTAGAGCAGACTCCAGCAATGGGTGGGATTTGCAACGGAGAGTAGACCCCGGCGATGGAAGAGATTCGCAACACAGAGAAAGGCCCATTCCTAGGAGGGTTACTCGAGGTGGAACTCGCAGCGAACCGCACCGAGATGGTTCTTCGAGGAAATGAGCCCAACCACGGGTGCCATGAGAAAGGAGGGTTGGCCAGCAGAGACGCTGAATAGCCTCCTTCAGCCGAACTGGTACCCGAGATCGACAGCGGCGACGGGGAAGATGAGAAATCCGAGTTGGCCCCGCGATGGGAGAGATTTGCAAGTTCGAGTTGGCCCCGCAATAGGAGGGATTCGCAAAACTCAGTTGGCCCCAGCGATGGGAGGGATTCGCAAGTTTGAGTTGGCCCCGCGATGGGAGAGATTCGCAAGTTTGAGTTGGCCCCGCGATGGGTGGGATTCGCAAAATCTAGTTGGCCCCGGGATGGGAGAGATTCGCAATTTTGAGCTGGCCCCGCGACGGGAGATATTCGCAAAATTTAGTTGGTCCTGGCGATGGGAGAGATTCGCAATTTTGAGTTGACCCCGCGATGGGAGAGATTCGCAATTTTGGGTTGGTCCCGCGATGGGAGGAATTCGCAAAATTTAGTTGGCCCCGGCAATGGGAGAGATTTGCGATGTTGAGAAGGTCCTGACGACACCACAGCCAGCGGAACACAGCCCACGGCCGACCGCCACCTCCAGAATTGGTAGCGCCATCGACATCCCGGACTTGGGGATCCTCATGGCACGCATGACCACGGACGATCTCCAGCGTTTCGGCATCCTGGTGACCGTGGCCAACGCGATGCCAGAGGACCTACGACCTCCCATATTCCGGGCGTTCTTCGAGGACCTGCGGCGACGCGGATAGGAGCGGAGAGTCATTGGGTCCGGGCTCTGTCATCAAGTAAGACGAGAACTGTGTTTGGAACCCTTGAAGATGTACCTTGTATCCTTTCCGTCCTTCCCCCCTGTTTCCCTATTGTCGACTAGGTTTGGTCTCGTTCTGTGGTCATCGAGTGAGGACAGTTGTGGTAGTCTCCAGGGAGGGGCCGGGACGGATTGTGGGTTTCAGTTCTTTTATCGTTTTGATTTCGAATGTTTCCTCTTCTGACTGTAGCAATATATAATGTCTATAAAGGGCCCGAGGTAGAAGCGAGGGATGGTCGAGGGATCAAACGCCCTTTCCCCCTACCCTCTCCGGTCCATTACCCGTAGGGGAGGAGGGTGGGGTAATGCGACGTGAGAACGTCGCAGCCGTACTCAGGACCGTCTCCTTGCCTTTGCCCGAGTATCTCAGAGCGAAATGGTAATCTCGTCTGCACGTCTTTCTGTTGAGGTACGCGAGAGGAGAGGGGTTGACGGCAAGAGGAGGCCCGCCGGGCGAGCGAGTCGAGCGAGCAGATCAGCAGCAGTAAAGCAGAGAGTGCGCGCGAGGGCCCATGAGGGCAGCAGCTCCCGGGTGCGAGTTGGGTGGGCGCGAGGGGGAACGGGCCGTGGGAGACGCCGTCGGCGACCCATTTCCGATCCGGCCAATAATGAATGAATTAAGACCCTGAGGTGACCTAACCTCAGAATTCCACGTCCATTCCAAAATTATTACGCTGCGACTCGACTCCCACGCGGTAGGCCCGAGTTCGATCCCCGAGCACTGCGAAATTTTTAATCAGCATTTCACTTTTTCGGATCTTTTTGCAAGACCACAATGCAGAATAAGTTGGATGCAACTCTTTAAAATGAGCATGCAATTGATATTTATCGATAATGAGAGTTCGTCATATCGAATCAGATCTCCAGAGCATGAGCCTTTGTAAACTGACAATTCATTTTCTATACCAGTAGAAGTACCCATAGTCAAAATGCTTTCGGTACGTAGATCGATGACGAGCGGGGAACGAGCTGAGAGATCAGCCCAAGCGATATTGAGCCGTATGAAAAACTACGATCACAGTAAAGGACTGATAAAATCTCAGGAAGATGCGCGTGCATCGAAAAGGGCGGATTCAGATCAGCTCAAGGTGGTTCACTCGGTCAGAGAGAGAAAGAGATATCTGTGCGAGAGACAGAATCCACTTTCCCTTTTGAAAATTGCATATCTTTGGACCAAAGCATTTGATTTTCTTGAAACTGCACAGAATTATTCCTCGAAACATCTCCTTCCTGATGATATAACTTTGATCGTATTCTCTGTTGATTGGTTTATAAACCAATGCGTGTGGATATAAACAAATGATTATATCTTCTAAACGCGCCTCACAAATTCCGTGCCGTTCCAGTTAAATGTTCTATCCAATAACCTCCACGTAGTTATTTCTTTTCAGAATTTCCTAGGATCGCGTTTTTGAGATATTCAACACGGGAGGTGTATTCCCTATCTTTCACGTGTTAAATTCCAAAACTTGTATATTCATTTTCTCGAAAACCGGCCTGAAGGATTTTCTGAAATTTTTTTGAGTGGCTAATATCGTCATTCTCTACATGCATCCAATTTTTGTGGACTTCTAGGATCAAATCGAGTTCCGTTGGAACCACCTTAAAATGCTCTATGAAGATCGAAATGAGCTCTATAGTGAAATTGAGAATCTTGAAAAAACACACGAGGTACTTGAACATACAAAAACTTTGTTGGAACAAAATGAACTCGCTACTGGAAAATTAAAGAGTTTGGTCAAGGAGGAAGATTCTTTTCAAGAGCAATTTAATACGGTTTTGCTCAAACTTAGAGAGCTAACCGCAAAGAATATTCTCAGCCATGAAAATAAATCATTCAAGGCGAATATTCAGACACTCAAACATCGATTCCAATCACTCGAGGAAAGAAAAAATAACCTCAACCAATACGCAGTAGATTTGAGGAATGAAATTATTACTGAAATAGAAACCGACGACCGATCACCGAAGGTCAAGAAACTATGAAAGATATCGAAATTCGACAAGCCAAAACTTTACAACAAGTGAAGGAACTGAAGCACCAGTCTTCAGGAGCTTCTGAGCTCATCACTTGTTAATAAAAATTACAGACACCAACTTTCAGAGGTGAGTCTCGAGAAAGACCTATTCGATTCCTCCGGGATTTTCGCCGGTATGTAGAAACTATACAGCTAGATGAGCAAGAGCTATCACTTTCCATATCAAAGTCATTACAAGGAATGGCTGCTGATTGGCTCAATTTACATGAGATGAAGTCGAGTCCTTGGATGAATTTGAAATAATATTTATAAAACAATTTTGGAATGAAAACGTCAAGAGATCAATCAAGAGTAAACTCAAATTTGGCAGATATTATTCTACGGGTGAGAAGACCAGAGTGAAATATGCCATTGAACTGTTCACCCTAGCTCTCTAACCAGATGAAACTAGAAATGATGCCGACATCATGAATCAACTTTGTCATCATTTCGAATGAGGAGTCAGATCAGCCATTCGTGGTAGTCCTGACAAATCTAAGAATACTTCTTTCAATACACTTGCCGACTTCGATAATGATGATGCGAGGTCGAAGACTAGAAAGTCGCAGCATCAGTTGAACCCGTCTGTTAATGGGAATAAACCTGCAGAACGGCAAACGCGAAACATTACCCACGAATCCCACGATGAAAATCCTAAGCAACTGTTTCTGCCCAAGGAAAAACAGAATTCGGACGAAGTCCAACAAAATAAATCTTCGGATCCGGGAAAAGCACAATAGTTGCATCTTGTTTCTCGGATCCTCCAAAAGATTGTTCTTATGACGAAAGGCAAGGTACAACTGGACAATCAGATCCAAACTCAATAATCCACCCTCCACCTTAACTCATGGTTGGTAGATGCAGATCCAGGTCTCCGAACCAACAGAATTCATCTTTCCAAACGAGTGAAACTAGGGACTCCAAATTGTATGAAACCCCGTATCACACTCCAGAACAGAGGGATACACCCTTCTTTCGAGGGATACGCCTTCTTTCAGGAGTAACCTCCTGAAAGAAGGCTCTGCTCACTGCACCATGAGCTCAAATGATCAGGGAGATTATGAGTTGGTGACAGAAGATGAATCCGGAGCGATCGATACCGACCACGGTCGTATACACAAGTCTCACAACTCCGGTGGTGGGGGGATGGTCCGCTTTTGAGACGGCGTTCGGTCGTCGTCGTCGCCACCGCAAGGCGCTGCTTATCATCCACGTCTCTGGATCTGCGCATGCTTGCCCGCATCGTCGGCTCCGCCGGAGGCGCGCGAGCCGGCGCACGTGGTTGCGATGATCGGGATCACTACGATGATCCAGTCACTGATTCGCAACTGGCGGACGAAGGCTCGTAATTCCCCTAACTTTCGGCAGTGCCCACTATTCTGCGTGTGAGAATCCGCATGATATCTCAGCCCAAATCTCAAGTTCCTATGGGCGGCCACAACTTGATATATGAGTTTGAGGGCTTCGGTTAGCAGATGTGGAGGTGGCTGTGCTGGCTAAGGCACGGGCGTTAAACTTTTGCCGACCCGGGTTCAAATCCCGCCTCGGGCAAGTTTTCTTTCCCACAAATTTATTCTTACACTTTTTTCTACTCAATATTACACATGATAAATTCATACAAGAAACAACGGCACTCAGAATTCGAATAATTCACAGAGTTTTCGCTATTAGACGAACAAGGATATGACATATTTTTTAAAAACTTTCCAGATTCCAGTAATACCAAATTTTCAAGAACCTTGGGGTTCCCAGGAAACTCTCAAGACTCCTCCATGATCGAGAAGAGATGTTCATCATTTTGCCCGTACCGAATTGATTTTTTCCTGGATTTTTAAATTGTGAGAAAGAGTTCTTCAAATTCATGTCATTTGTTGCCTCCACAAAGCATGACACTTATGATCCTTTAATTTTTTTCTATTTTTATATAATTTATCTTAAATATATGAACCACATGTTAGAATTATAGCCAGTAGTTCCTCACTGAATCTTCATGTCCGAAACGTATACGAGTAGCTCGTGTCTTTGTAAGTCCAACAGCGAAAACTTTGGTAGTTGATCGGATTTTGAGTCCCGTTGTTTCTTGTATGGATTTATCATGTATAATATCGAGTAAAGAAAAGTTCGAAGATGAATTTGTGAAAAAAAAACTTGCCCGAGGCGGGATTTGAACCCGGGTCGGCAAAAGTTCAACGCCCGTGCCTTAGCCAGCACAGCCACCACGACATCTGCTAACTAAGCTTTTAAACTCATACATGAAGTTGTGGCCGCGCATAGGGACTTGAGATTTGGGCTGAGAGATTCTGCGGATTCTCACACGCAGAATAGTAGGCATTGCCGAAAGTTAGGGGAATTATAAGCCCTCGTCCGCCAGGTGCAAATCAGTGCGAACTGGATCATCGTTGTGATCCCGATCATCGCATCCGCGTGTGCCGGCTTGCGCGGCTCCCGGCGGAGCAGACGATGACCTCTGCTCTACTGCTGCTTCACTCAGGCAAGCATGCGCAGATCCAGAGACGTGGACGATGTGTAGCGCCTCGCGGTGGCGAGTTGTGAACTAATAAATTAGCGAACGCGTCTTCAAAAGCAGGCCTACCCCCACCGCCGGAGTTGTGGGACCTGTGTATACGACCTTGATACTGATCCACAGATCATCAAACTACAAAAACGGAATATACTTGAAGATCCGATATCAAACTCGTCCGGAGGGACCAAATCAAAAAATATTTTGGAAGAATCTCCAAACAAATCACTGCCCACGGAAAATTTGAGAATCCATGATGTACCACCCATTGGATACATCGAGCAACATGTAGATGATCAAAGCCATGTTCTCGAAGAATTGATGACGAGCAATATCCGCAAGCATCATCGATATAAAGCTGCAATGGGGGACATAGATATGGAATCACCATGAGCAAGTTTCTATAGACAATCCAAATGTTTCCTAATAAAACTTGAACCTATCTGATGTCTTCGGAGATGGCGCAGATTAAAAAATATTTTCTTTCGAAGATTGACGAATAGATTTCACTCTCTTCTTGATGCAATGAACAGTAAAGTGGTTGTCACTTCTTGATTAGAGTTTTCATTTTTCGAGAAAAAGTTTGAACTTTAAAAAGGTCCATGTGAAAGCCAACATCCCAAAATTGAAATTGATCTTGGAATGAATGATTATGCTTTCAAAGTATAGTATTCTCCTGGTTTTAACTTAGATGGCTCGTATGTTACACCGAAGACTTAGAGTTTCTTGCGTCCGCGAGTGCTGTTGTGCATCCGACTTAGCTGACATGCACTTGTCAAATTTAGCGGTCTAAAATCCCATCACAGCGCGTAGGTCTCAAGTCTCGGAACCATTTTTTCAACAACTGGCTCAATTTTCTTCAAAATATGACCTCCTGGATCCCGATTGATTGAGGAGAACTGAAGATACGCGCGGTTGGAGCTGGAAAACGTTGTCGAGGCTTTCTTGACTCACGAATTTGGTACCTTGGATTTTCTCGCATTTTCAAATGGCTATATCTCCGGTTCTACTCCATCAATTGAAACAATCGAAAACGCATTCTGAGGTGATAGCGCTGACTACCCATGAGGAATAGTTTCTGAGCCCTAGAATTGTGCGTGTGTGCAAGAAAATTCATGCTCTGGTGTGAGAACTTCTTTTGAAATAATTCTTCCGATAATTCCATACTTTCGTACGCCTAGAATATATTGAAAAGGAGTATAATCGGTGTGAAATGATTCAGAGAATACGATACAGTAGTTCTGTAAGCTTCACTGTTATGAGTTCGATGGGAAAAATATGATCTTCGAGATTTTCACGTTTTTCGGCGTACTCAAACAGCTCTAGAGGCCATAGAAATGCCTTTTTTCCACAACTAGAACACAGCTATGCAACGGAAAAAAAGTATGGAGATTTTTTTCCATCCATACGTCAAAAAATCATGAGCGAATCCATGATTTCCGCTACTGTGCGCCTTAGTGCGACCAGAGTCGCTAAAAAAATATTCTACCGCTGGTGTATTTATAGGTTTTTGAGTTGACCTTCAAATGTTCTTTCCAAAATTGAGATTGGCTCAACCGTTCCAAAACTGAATGCAAATCACGAGGACGAGTTCCCTACATTTGAGTGTTCTGAATTTTCCGTTTGTACTTCTAACATCGGCCTATTAGGGTTGGAAAAAATTTTTTCGGCCCAAAAATTGTGGCGAATATTTTTTCCGATCACCCGAAATCGAGGGAAGGATTCCAGAAATTTGAAAGGAAAGAGTTGCGGAAACATCCCAAATTTGGCTTGGAATCCCTGAGTATATCATTGGATTTCAACCTGATAACGCAATGCTCCACTCACCTGGAACGAGTTTTGGTCTCAGGAGGATATTTTTAGCAGCATGCAGAGCATCTTGAATGTTCCGCTCTGACTCATTCAATACATCTTTGCTAGCACCACGTAAGACGATAGTGCAGGCTTTGGGATCCTTGCAATCGGTGATGAAACAGAAGAACTCATTATTAATATTCAATACTTCAAATAAACCAGCACCGGTTCCAACATGCTCTTCCTTCAATTCTTCTGTGCGATTCACAATCGTTGCATGGCAAGCGCGAGCGATTCTGTTATTATCACTCTTCCTCACTCTTCGTAGAGCAGAGATCCCGGCTTTCAGAAGGAAATGTTGTGCAAGGTCAGATATACCTTTCTCAGTGATCACTAGATCCGGCTTAACGGAAGCGATCTGGTCACAAATCCTCTTGATATCTTTTTCTTCCAGTTCAAGCATTCTAGTAAAATCGGTTTCTCTCACGATTTCCACATTCGTCTGTGATTCGCCTTTTTTATATTCTAAGGGACAATCTAAGAGAACGATCCGTGGATTTTTTATGTAGCGCCGCATCCTCGGATGCGTCACATCCTTATTCAACATGATTCCTTGTAGAAGATGACTGCCCTCAATGGATGCACCCGGGATTTTTTCAACCTAGAAAAACACAAGAGAGTACGGGTAGCAAAATATATATCCATCCTCATCTCTTCTCTCACTCTATCGTCTTCTAGATTAAATCAGAACATTTTGGGATATAGGATATTCTGTTGACTCAAGTTGTCGTTGTAGCAAGATACATTTATCGATCATACTGACGAGTCATATGATCTGTATTCGGCAACGTTTCGGCTATTGTTTGTCGCCTTCATCAAACTCAAAAAGGATTAACAATTATAAATACTTAGATTTGAAAAAATAAGAATTTCGAAATTTGTACGTCACACTTGCGTCATCTTAGCCTGCATAGCTATTTTTGTACTGAACTAGTGGTACGTGAGTAACTAGGCATTGATATGATGTCCACGTGGCTTTGTTGGTGGTAAGAATTCTGTTAAGCCAATGAATATTTTTGAATGACACATTTACTGTTCTACTTCATCATGAATACATATATTTTCCTCCTAAATATTTGATATAATCTAGGCGTCTTGAGACAGCACAATTTTCCTCTTATTACGTAGAGAACGCACGATCTTGTGTTTGAGTAATGAATGATGAGCTAACTAGTCTCATTGGGCAACAGATAGAGTACTGCGACACCATAAAGTAGCTCGGGGTAACCTTGGACAGTAGTCTCACTATGTAAAATCAGCCGTTATGTCTAAGAACTGTTTCGCAGCCTTGAGTAAACTCCGCAAGTATAGCGACTTCATGCTCAGAGAGACCAAACTTCAACTGGTCAGGGCTTTCGTATTCCCTCACCTTCAGTACTGTCAAGGTCTCTTTCTTGACCTGTCCTGCGAGCTTACTACCAAGCTCGGCCGCTGTAAGAACGCAGCGATTTGCTTTGTGGCGTCTTGTAAGAAGTCCGACCATATTACTCAGTGGTACCTCGACTTTAAAATTATGCCCTACGCTCTCCGTCGAGAAAACTTCAGCTTATGCTTACTGTCCAGTGTGCTCAAATTGTCGGAAACTCGTGACCTGTATAGTGAGTTAGAATTCCGCCCGGAGGATGAAGTAGGATCAAAGACGTGCTTCAAGTCCAACCTCAACGTACCAGTATGGTCCTCAACCGCATACGAAAACTCATTCACTATCCGCTGCATGACACACAGAACAACTTGTCTTAATAATCTTAGACGTAACTGCACGCGCCCTCCATTCGAGATTATTCTCTCACATGTTCGAGGATTACGTCGAAAACCAGAGTATGTAGTACATGATCACGTTCGTGCAAGGAATAATCTGGTCATGACTTTCACTCGAACATGGAGTACAAGGTGGCAACGATGGAAAAGCTTTCCTGTGCATGTTTTTCCTGGCATGCGCGGGAAATTAATTTGGTTGAAATCATCAATTTCGTGGACTGGTCCCGCAACTGGAAGTGAATATTCTAGCTCTTTTCCCCCTTCTTTTCTTCCTCTATTCTGTTTTCTTCGTGTGAATTTCTATTTTGTCATTTATATAATCTTAAATTCAAGTTTTCTTATCATTTCCATGCCGAAGGAGTCAGATACTCCTCGAAATGGCCTAGTCCGATACACGCAAAATAGTAGGCGCCACTTCTCTCGATGCCGCGCGCCACCAGAGAATCACTGCCACCTCGCATCGATTCGGTGCAGGCGACGGCGCTCTCTCTCGGCCCGCGCCTCGCCCCGCAAAAATTGACGCGAGGTCCGCGTCGATTTTTGAGGCGCCGACGGCGGCGGCTCGCGAGTCCATTGTTTTGATGACGTGGCCTGCATTCTTGCGATTCGTGGAGCATATAGCGTTACGATGCATATGTAGATCGTCATGTTGGTTGAGTCGCAATTTTTCACACACATCGCCCAAATCCCAAGCCCGCATTGGGACCTGTAACTCAAATGCGAGCTTTGGTTCTTCCGCACTATCGCTCGCTCGTAGCTGGGATCGTTGAATCCTTCTCCAATAAACTTTTGCGGTCGCATGAGGCCGGTTCGATTCCTGGACCTGCCAATTTTTTTTTACATATCTCTTCTGTATCACTCGTTTCCTGAAAAGCGATGATTTGCTCATGGATGTTCAATTCGGATTAATTTTTCAGCTTGATTTCGAAATTCCGAGCTCTTTCTCATTCCGATATCTCATATTCCCTGTATATTGTTCATATACACTCACTCGCAGTTTTCTTGAAGAAATGGGCGAGACGTATAAATGGTGGAATTGAGAATTTTTACAGTTATCACTTGATTCTCTAATTAACTTAGCATCAAACTTGCAAGAAGTTATGAAATCTGCTGTGATTCCCAAGTATCCAGTGAAAATTTCAAATTCCATCATTTATTTGTCTCGCCCATTTCTTCAAGAAAACTGCGAGTGAGTGTATATGAACAATATAATCTAAAAAGTGGAAATATGAGATATCGGAATAAGAAAGAGCTCGGAATTTCGGAATCAAGCTGAAAAATTAATCTGAATTGAAAATCCATGAGCGAATCATCGCTTTTCAGGAAACGAGTGATACAGAAGAGATATGTAAAAAAAAATTGGCAGGTCCAGGAATCGAACCGACCTCATGCGACCGCAAAAGTTTATTGGAGAGGGATTCAACCATCTCAACTACGAGCGAACGATAGTGCGGAAGAATCAAAGCTTGCATTCAAGTTACAGGTCCCAATGCGGGCTTGGGATTTGGACGATGTGTGTGAAAAATCGCGACTCAACAAACATGACGATCTACGTATGCATCGTAACGCTACATGTTCCACGAACCGCGAGAATGCAGGCCACGTCATCAAAACAATGGACAGGGCGAGATAAGCGCGGGCCGCGGGGCTCGCACGTGCCGCCTGGCCTCGCGAGCCGCCGCCATCGGCGCCTCAAAAATCGACGCGGATCCCGCGTCGATTCTTGCGGGGCGAGGTGCGAGCCGAGAGAGAGCGCCGTCGCCTGCACCGAATTGACGCGAGGTGGCAGTGATTTTCAGGCGGCGCGTGGCATGGAAAGAAGTGGCGCCTACTATTTTGCGTGTATCTTTATGCATAGATTGTACTGCACATAGCTTCGACTACGATGGACCTAGAGTCCGCAGTTGAATGAATATCTATCCTATCCTATTTCATTTTATTCTCATCGCCGATCTTTGACACCGTATGTAGTGAAGCGAGCGTTTTCGCTCTAGTTCTGGTGTCGTATGCCGCCTGCACTTCGATCTTCAATACCAACAATTCCTACCTCGTCAAAAGTGCGGTTAATATCGCCGGTACTCTTGAACATTCAAGTTCACTGCGACGTAGTCTCGCGAGGATGATGAGATCAGAACTGTATAGGTATGAAGAATTTGCCAACTTTCCCATTAGAATTGTGCACTGGCTTTTGAGTTGAGTGTATCCTCTCGCATTAAGGGGAGGATCCACACATTTTGGAAACTTCTGCCATATTCTCAATTCTACAGCCATTATGACATATTTCATGAAGGCGATGATCCAGTTGTCATGTTTTAGTGCTGAATCAACTAACTTGATCGCCAAATACTCAATGTGTCCAACATAACCTCGGAAGGCCCTGAAATTGCTAAAAACCAAAAATTTGGTATGCGCAGTGTCGTTGAACATATCTGAGATCGGGGATATGTTTTCGAGGGGTAATTGAGCACTGTCGTGTGTTGAGATGATGATGAAATTCATCAGTTGAAGATTCGAGATATCATTTAGTGATGAATTCTCATGAACTTCTCGTAGAAGTATGAATAAATACCCTCTTAGGACTTCTAATTGATGTTCTCATCAATATCTCAACACATGAAGTTGCTGAATCTTCCTTCACGCACTCATCTCTGAGCTCAGATATGGGCGAGTCCCAAAATTCGGGCCACTTTGTGTAGTTGGCCTATTGGACGCTATAGAGATAACCGGCGCTAGTATTTCACAATTCATGCTGATCATTCATCAATTATGTTCTATTTTCAGCCAGTTACTAGCATTTTGGAGGCAAAATTTTCCTTCAAGCGATTGAAATCACCCAAATTACAAGGGCAAAATGGACTTTTTACTTGTAGCTCAAGACGAGTAATTGCACGACTTAACCGATAACTTTGACGGCGGTTATCCAAACATTCTGAAAATTTGATGACAACTCCAGAACACGTTGATTGATCATATGATTCTCGCCCAAAGTTGTACCTGTCCATGGAACAAAGTTATGACACTTTTTCGCCGCGTACAAACATTTTATATAATTCATCATCTCCGCATCGTAACTATTAACATAGTCAAGACGTTAAGGAAATCGTCATTCTGAAAAATGCATCTTATTCTACACAAGAAAAGCTTTAAATTCAGTAATCTGAGGGTAGTGTGCCCCATGACTGTTTGAAATGAGAAGAAGAATAGTGAAAAAGGTCTCCACGAAACTTGGACTGAGGAAGCGGTTTTTTGGGAGGCACACAAACGATAAGATCGATAGTCTACTGGATGCACTTGTGAACCATGATTCGGATCATGAAACATACTTCTACAAGTCGCCGGATTCATTGCTGGTTCCTGAGAGCTAATCCCGCACCATCGGCAAATTCCACAAATTGTCCTTTTTCCCCGTAACATAGAGGCGCACTGCTCTAGAACACATATTTTGACGCGAGTGAGCTCAGGAGGTATGACAATGATCATGTGACTCATTTGGTCGCCGCGAGGATGGTAACCAGAAAACATGTTGGGATAACTATAGCGAATATCCCCACTCCGCCATCTCGCCTCGCGCCCCCTCGCTCCGCTCGCACTGCTGACGCGACTCTTATACAGAGTAGACGTGCTGCTGCTCTCATGAGCATCTTGTATAACGGAGTGTGTATCATGGCGTGATTGAGTAAACGGTGATTTCTTGAATAAACCTTTCTTTTATCTTAGCTCGTCCTTTGCTTCACCCCAATAACCCTTCAGAATATGGGCCAGCACGCTTCGACCGCGCGCGAGTGTGACAAATTCTGTTCGGCCATTTTGGAGTCGGCCTGCACCTCGTGCCGATAGCTGCATCAAACAAGGAATTTGGGGTGTAGCAGCAAGCGATTGTAGAACCAGGTAAGGAGTATCGAGCGGAGACAATAAACGTGACTAACAGTGAGTGAAAAGTGCGGGTGTATAAAGGGTGTGCATGGCCCGGAGCGAGCAGGTCGAAACGTGACGAAAGCGAAGTGTTCCGCGGCTCGCAAAAAAGCGCGAGCCGTATTGACACACGGCCATCTTTGCCGTTCGTTTTCGCGAGAAGCCCCGAGCTTGCGAGAGATGAGGTGTGTTCGCTAAGCCCGTCGTCGCTCTAGGCCACGCCCGGGCTGTGAAATCATCTACGGGGCGGCGATTGGCTCGATTGGCTCGATTCCAATGCATGGAAATGAATCCTTGGAATTCATCGACGAAGCCGCGCCGGACTAGGAGCGAAGCATTTTTCTACGATGTGGTGCCGCGAGGTAATGGCGTTGAGAGGTATGCTGCCGCCGAGTGATGGCTCGTTGCCGATTCGCGGGGGCAGGACCGCCTGCATGATTTGATCTCAACTCGTGCGTTCTGGTTGGCAGGCTGAGAGGCGCCGCTCGGCTTGTCGGCTGGGCACACGTAGCTTCCGGAGCTAAGCTATAGGTGTGCAGACGGTGTGCCCAAATCGTAACGAAAGAAGTGGAATTTGAATGATGACGGGTGAAAATACTGCTTGAACACATGCATGTAACGGTGTGAAACGTACGCCGTCTCGGCGTGCTAGACATTCGTGAAAACGACTACGCAACCCATATCATTGATCAAATCCGAATTCATGGATTCCAAATTTCGCTGTATAGATGACGGTGTCAATGGAAATATTCGTAACCTGCAGGTATGGGTACGAATTGAGATCTCGAAGATTCCCACGCGGAATTTCGTTCAATCACTGTAATTTGAGCTGAATAATTATTGTAGCGAGCCGGTAATACAAACGACTATCGGGAGTGCGATGTCGCAGTGAATTGAAGATGAAGGTGTGAACGTAATGATTCGAATTGGATTGAATCATTATTGTTATCTACCGAAACTGGTATGTATTCATTGAATTCAACCTTCTATTTCCTCAGTACGGATCGATTTGTGAAATCTAATCTTGACTAACAGAAGATTATAATTGAATTCAAGTCGCATCCATAGTTGATATGAATAATAAAGTGAACCTCAGAGGTCACATCCCAACCAATGCTAACTGCACAGAGGGGTTCCACGTTAAATTTAGAACTTTTCTGCAACTATTTTTTAAAAATTCCCGAAGCATTTTTTCGGTTCGGGATGTTGGAAGAGGATTTGAGAAATTTTCTCTGGGCCGGAAAAATTTTTTTTGCTGTTGCTACGCCTATATTGGTGATTTAACCTAATAATTTCAAATGATTGGGAGAACGAAAACTGTCCTCGTATTTCGCTCATAACTTTGAAACGGTTCGACCAATCTCGACGATCGAAAGAGCACTGGGTAGGTAATTAGAAGAACTATCGAATCATTACTTGTAAGATCCGATTCGAGTCTTTCTAACTGCCCCAGAGATTGAAAGAGCCGGAGATCGTAGATTCGCTTGTAACTTTTCTGACGTATCAGAGAAAAAATTTTGAAAGAATTTTTTTCCTTTGTCTAGTTGTGTTCTAGCTGTCAGAGAAGTTTGGTCCAGTCTTTAGCACTTTGGTACCCACTGGAGCTTTTTGAGTGCGCTCAAAGGCCTCGAAAATCACAAAAATCGTTTTTCTCTCCCTAAAAACTCTCTGAAATGGATCTGTGACCTATTCCAGTGTGTTTGTTGGGTCATTTAACACCAAAAATACATTTTTCCAACTTTTTTTTGACCGTAGAAAGAAAACAAGTACGAGAGAAGGTAAGGCAAATTTCTCAAAAAGCAAATCTTATTCAGAAAATAGAGTCTACTGCACATGCGCGTGCTTGGAGAGCATTGTCAGTGGTTTTGTTCGATAGCTGGAACGGTTACCTTCAAAATGAGCCCAGATTGAGTCAATTTAATGCAGTAGAATCGGAGATACAGCTCTTTGAAGAATTTTTAAAATCCAAGGTACCAAATCCGTGAGCCCGGCAAAGCTCGACGACCTTCCCAAGCTCAAACGCGTGTATCTCAGGTTCTACTGCATCAAATCAACTCCAGCTCGGCTCATTCTGAAGGTAATTGTTCAAGCTATTGAGCAAAATCACTCATAATGCTCTGCAAGCACACGCATGCGCAGTAGACTTACATATAATCAGTTTGAATGGAGGAAAAGTTAGTTTTCACTTGGTCTAACGCGAATTCCTCACAAACGTGCGTGCACGTGGACAAATTATTCATCCTTTGCCATGAATGCCTAGGATCCCGTCAACTTCGGAGATTCATGATGATTCTGTCACACTAATTATCCGCATCTACCAAGTATCCTCCACGCTGAGAATTGGAATTTCACAACAATAAAACCAAGATTACAAAAGAGACATTCTCTGTGAAAGGTTCGAATCTGAGTTCCTTGAGACTGATCTTGAAATTACAGTTTTACGTCTCCAAAATCCAAAGATGCTGAAAAGGTTCTTACTCCCATAACTTTCTTAGAAATCGGAATAAAACGATGGTATTTTTGAGTTCCATCAATGACGTTTGCATTACAGTCTTCCTCCGTTACGAATGTGAAGGGGTAAAGATTTTGTTCGTGTTAGTATTCGTGTTGAGCAGAGGGTCGGGTCCCCTGTGTGATACGAAGTAATTTGTGTTGACCAAAAATGCTGATAACGCGAACTAATCCGCGTTGAAAATCAGAGAACAACATTGTTTTGCTGCGTTATTCGGAAAAATTCATTCAAATACTTAATTATGTCCTAGTAATTTGTAAGAGGCTTTTCTATCATTCATTGATAGGAATACAGATTGATTTGAATGAATACTCATAAACCAAATCACTCATGAACAAAATTAGCCAGAAAATGGATTATTCAGATCCCTAATTCACAAGGAAATCATCTCAAGTTTTTTGAAGATTGGAGCTCCGTCCAAGTTGAATTCATCTCGGCCTGCAAATTTTTTTTCAGTTTCTCTGGAAACACTCAGCCATTTATCTGCATCTTCTTCATTTACTCTATTCAATTCTCCACAAATCATTCAAGAAGTGATATGTTCACGCTGTTTGAATCCTGTAAACTATCCGTTTGGAGCTTTGAAATCGTACACACCTAATTCTTCAGCAAAAACTAGAGCTTTTTTTGCAATAAAGAATCACTTACTGGAATGTTCTTCTTCCGAATTTTACAAAACCAGGAGGATAGCGCTGATTCAATTTCAGCATATCTTCCAGCGACAAGATGTTTTATAGTCGTTGTTATGGTTCTAGAAGCAATAGCATCGTGAAGCTTTTCTCTTTGTTTGATTATCGTTGATAACGTAGAGTTTGGAATGTTGAAATGTCGTGCTATGTCTTTTTTATTCTCCACGCCACTCTCGACTCAGCGTGAAATGGAAATTTTAGTTGCAATATCGACGGACGCCTGTTTACGCGGTGCCATTGCTGTTAATTCAGCACTCGACGACGCCTGATTATGACATTGTTGACGAACCGGATTCGAGTAAACCAAGATCCAGATGACCGCGGGGACGAAAATTCATTCGAGATTCGTGTTAGAGAGAAATTTCATGTTAGACCGAAATCCCCTATACTCGCCCACGTCAATTTGAAAGGGGCAAAATTTCGTTCGCGTTAACCAGTTAGTTCGTGTTATAGTCGTTCGCGTTAGCGAGGGAAGACTGTAATGAAGAGCAGTCTTCGACCTTTGTGCCAAACAGCAGCGATACGGTACGAGCGCAAGGGAATGGCAGGCCTGGCGGGGGGGAACAATGTGCATGCGCAGTGCCCTCCTATAGTCCTACATTTCATGCGATCGGAGTGATTTGTTTTTTGTTATGTATCATGAAAATACTTGAATTGTTAACCATGAGCGTTAAACAACTATAGATAGAGCGCAAGTGGCTCTTGAAGATGAGATAAGAGGCATGAGGATGAGCAGGCCTTTCCGCGAAAATGAAAGTAGGTTGCTGTCGTACAAAGTGATTTATTCCAAAACAGACTAGTGGGTGAGCGCATATAATTGACCATGGCACTCAATTGACAAAAGATCAGCTGTCGAGTGTGACTTTTTTTCAAATTCTAACTGAGCACTTTATTCCCTCGATATCCAGGGACCTCGATTTGCTTCAGACCTCAATATGGTTCCATCCTTTCAGACGCGCGTGTATTCGACCCTGCTAAACCAAATCCAAATCCAGCGTGGGTCATCCGAACGGGAAATTCACAAACTATCAGATGAAATCACTTACAGAGCTTTCCGAGCACGCGCGTTTGTGAGGAACTCGCGTTAGACCAAGTAAGATTTAATTTCTCCTTCATTCGAACCAATTATATGTAAGTCTACTGCGCATGCGTGTACTTGCAGAGCATTATGAGTAATTTTGCTCGATAGCTTGAACGATCACCTTGATAATAAGCCAAGCTGGGGTTGATTTGATGCAGTAGAACCGGAGATACACGCGTTTGAAACTTGGTGAGGTCGTGAAGCTCTGCCAGGGCTCACGGATTTGGTACCTACGATTTCTAAAATCTTTAGAACAGCTGTATCTCCGATTCTACTGCATTAAATTGACTCAATCTGGGCTCATTTTGAAGGTGACCGTTCCAGCTATTGAACGAAATCACTGACAATGCTCTGCAAGCACGTGCATGCGCAGTAGACTCCATTTTCTGAATGAAAATTTGCTTTTCAAGGAATTTGCCCTACTTTTTCTCGTAATTGTTCTCTTTCTACGGTCAAAAAAAGTTGGAGAAAGGTATTTTTGCGGTAAAATGATCCAACAAACACGTTGGAACAGGTAACAGACCCATTTCAGAGAGTTTTTAGGAGGAAAAAAACGATTTTCGTGATTTCCGAGGCTCTTGAGCGCACTAAAGAAGCTCTAGTGGGTACCAAAGTGCTAAAGACTGGACCAAACTTTTTTGACAGCTAGAACACAACTGGACAAAGAGGAAAAAATTTTTAAACATTTTTTCCTGATGCGTCAAAAAAGTTACGAGCGAATCTATGATTTCCGGCTATTTCAATTCCTGGGCCAGTCAGGAAGACTCGAATTGAATCTCACAAGTAGTGATTCGATAGTTTTTTCAATCACCTACCGAGTGCTCTTTCGATCATCGAGATTGGTCGAGCCGTTCCAAAGTTATGGGCAAAATACGAGGACAGTTTCCGTTTTTCCAATCATTTGAAATTATTAGGTTAAATCACCAATATAGGCCTGGCAATAGCAGAAAAAATTTCTTCGGCCCAGAAAAATTTCTCAAATCTCCTTCCAAAATCCCGAACCGAAAAAAATGCTTCGGGAATTTTTAAAAAATAGTTGCAGAAAAGTTCCGAATTTGACGTGGAACCCCTCCACAGTGAATTTGAAGAATTCATAATTTACAATTGGGGGTGATCGGGTGAAGTTGACGTCAACTACGGGTGGTGGTGTGCTTGGGTGATGTGGTGTATGGGTGCCATCGTAAATAGACAGAGGTGTGTACGAGTGTCAGGGTGCACTAAAGACGATGTGTATAGGTGACGCACAGTGGGGGGAAAAGGTTCGTTTTGGACAAAATTCGTTATTACGCAAATTCTGACTCGATTGAGATGATTCAAACGGGTTTCTCTTCGTTTTTTTCCAATCTACATGATGTCACTGCATCTTTTTTGATCAAGCTGAGTTTCATGGGTGAAAAATAGAGGTTATGTCAATTTTTCTCGGTTTTTGACATTTTTCATCATTCTCCAATCAAAACGGACGAGAAAATGGTCGGAAACCATTCCAATCAATGTGGAATTTTGATAATAGATGTCCCGGCAACAATTTCCCACATTTTGGGAAGGTGCCAGACGCGCAGGGAATTTTTGAGACACAAAAATCCCAATTTTGTAATATCAAATTCAGCCCGTAATACGTGTAAGAAATTAATGAGTTGACTTTGCTCGAGTAAATTTCTACGTGACTCAATTCATAACAAAATTAGATGAGCTACTCCCTCATGGGTCCCGAACCAATTACAAGAGTTTTCCAGAAGATATGAGAGGCCTGGAATGAGCAGTGGGATGTGCATCAGGTATACCGAAACGGGCCTTTTTGGATATTTTCCTGGAGGAAGAGCCTGCGAGATTGCAATACTCACTGAGCATCTCGCAGCTCTACACGGACGTGAATTGGCTTGAGTGTAGATGCGAATATACATGTCTCACTGAATATTATCGTCCACATTCAATTGGGAAGTTGTTTCGACGCTAAAATATTACCGGAAGTCCCTAGGTGAGTAAAATCACTAGAGCCTGCACATCTATTCTGGGAGTTTTTTGTGGCGAGTGGGGATCGAAATAAAATTTCATGACTGTGGAAATTGGTAACTCAAGTTTAATGAGGATGAAGGGTTGGTAATTTAGTGTGATCTAAGGAAAATTGCTCGTTTGAATGACTCGTACTTTGCATAACCTGGATGGAATTGGGATGATCTTGGGAATTCTTCGATCCCAGAAAATTAATTCTGATCGTAACTCGGGGAATATTGATTTCATCGCGTTTCATTCCAGATGAAAAAGGCGTATCTTCCTGAGCTCTATTTTTTGCTCCCGGGCGAAATATCGCTATTAGAATGCATGTTTTCAGAGTTCTATAAAAAATTTGGAAAAATTTCCGTACATCCAAATTCTCTTGGTTATCATGATTTGAGTGTTCAATCTATTCGAAATCCATCTATTCGAATCCGAAATCTATCTGTCACAATCTATTCGAATCATAGGAACTGATTCTCTAATTGGGGAGAATCATCGGTTCTATGAATGTTCAAGAAGGAACGAAATAGATAGAGCGACTTTTTGAGACTTTTTTTTGGTGAGATTTCGATCACGCGACTCTATTTCTTATGAGCAATGGAGATGAACAATACAATGTCAACAACTTCAGATGCTTTACGATGAGACAATGAGAAGAATATTCTATTATTATAGAGAGGAACTTTCGGGCGATGTTGAATACTATATGAGATCAGGTATAATTCGTGAATGGTAGGAGATTGAGATGCATCTCCCTCCGAAACTGACAAGGGGAGACCACACCCTCCGGGTCACCAAATCTGACCAAAATTCTTTTACAGACTCGTACCACCTGGTATATGAAGATTCTAGAGTATCTCTGTCAAATGGGCACTCTGTCCAGAGATACAGCCGTAGAGATTAGCATTGCCCATATAGGACGGTATTAAAAAGCCGTATATAGATATACTAGCAATGCTAATGTCCATGGCTGTATCTCCGGACAGAGTGCCCATTTGACAGAGATACTCTGGATCCTTCATATACTAGGTGGTACGAGTCTGTAAAAAAATTTTGGTCAGATTTGGTGACCCGAAGGGTGTGGTCTCCCCTTGTGAGTATTGGGTTGCATGAGACGGGCGATATTCGAGGGTCACTTGGGATCCTGTTCAATTCAATCTCTTTGGAATCGTTGATAGTTTCAACCATATGCAAAACATTCCTGTGAGGAAGGAACTTTGTGAGGATATTCAACTTTCGTAAATATCAGTAAGTATGGATCATAATGAGATGGTCCGCAAATGATCATGCTCATTTTGGGCACGAGATAATCAGTTTCAATTGTTCCCAGAGTCTTGGTGAGTAGACGATTCCGGTTCAAATTGGCCAACTGATTATGGATCTTAGATTGTTTTGATCTCCAATTGATATGAAAATTCCAAGAACGGATATCCAGGCTCTGAGAATCTAGTCTGATCACT